>JAULBX010024405.1:0-283535 GCA_032358255.1 Heterotrichella gracilis | reverse complement strand
ACACACACACACACACACACAGCCACGCACCACGACCCCTCTCCCCTCCCCCCATGCCCCCGTCCTCTCCCCCCCTTCACGCGGCATGCCATGCAGGTACTCTACTGCTAGCCACCCATGTTGTTCCGCACAAAAAATACCCATCCATCCCGGGGGTCTCCTCTGGCACCGCCTGCATATGCACCGCCCCAAACCCCTTTGGTCCCTACCCCTCGTTTCACCGCCCCACCCCTCCGCTAACCCACCCCCCCCCCCCCCCCCCTCCGCTGACACACCAACCCACCCACCCAATTTCCCCTCCTCTCAGGCGGCGCGTGCTCTTGAAGGAACGCAAGTAGCTGCCAATGCGGGGAGCTCACGAAACTAACCGCATCCATCTTGGGCGCCCCCTCTATCATTGCCTCAACCCCCCTTTGATCCCCTCCCACTCCACTTTTTGTCGCACCCCCGCCCCGCCGCTGACCCACCCACCACCCATCCACCCACTCACCACCACCCACCCTCCTCTCAGGCGGCGAGTGCTCTTGGAGGAGCGCAAACAGCTGCCCATGTGGGGAGCGCGCGAGAAGCTGCTGGGACTGCTAAATATCCACAAAACCCTAGTCTTGGTGGGCGAGACCGGCAGCGGCAAGACCACCCAGGTGCCTCAGTTTCTGCTGGAGGCTGGGTGGGCCAAGGGGGGGATGATAGCGTGCACACAGCCCAGGAGGGTGGCTGCGGTGACGGTGTCCAAGCGGGTGTCGCAAGAGATGGGAACCAACGTCGGGGACCTGGTAGGTTGAAAAACACCAATTCCTAATTGGGGGATAGCATGCTCTGCATCACCTGGTGGACGGTCGAAAAATGGTTTTTGTTTAAATCTGGCACTTTTATCATGTAAAGTATGGGGCTTTCAAGAAGGGTGGCAACGGTGACGGTGGCCAAGCAGGTGTCACAAGAAATGGGGACCAACGTCGGGAACCTGGTAGGTTCAAAAAATATTGTTTCTGCTAGGGGGATAGCTTGCTCTGGTTGAGGGTGGTGCAAGATCACTAAATGGTATAAATTACTTGGCGCTGCATGCGCAAGGCTGGCTTATTATCTGCCTGCCCTGGAATGCATGTACTGAATGACGTATGGGTGCAGGTGGGTTACTCCATTCGGTTTGATGACGCCACCTCCCCGGCCACTCGAGTGAAGTACCTCACGGATGGCCTGCTGTTAAGGGAGACGCTGCTGGACCCGCTGCTCAAGAAGTACAAGGTGCGCTTAGGGTTCAGGGTTTAGGGTTTTGTGGTAGCGTTCTGCAGCGAGCGTGTCCGCTGGGGCTGCACAGATGTCTCGGAAAAAAACCTTTCGCCCTAGAATGCATGCAATTAGAGTGGAAGTACCTCACGGTTGGCCTGCTGCTGGGAGAAACGCTGCTGGACCCGTTGCTGAAGAAGTACAAGGTACCTCATACCCTAAACCCTATATTCAAGCGTGCGCCTGGTGCACAGCCACGCGCCGGCTCACAGTTGAGGTCACCATTTCCCTCCCATTCTCCCTCCCATTCTCCCTCCCAATCTCCCCATTGTCCTCCCATCTCCATCAATTTCCGTATCCCCCTTCCACAGGTGGTCGTCCTGGACGAGGCCTATAAGCGCACCGTGCACACAGATGTGCTGTACCCTAAACCCTACACCTGAAACGCACGGGCACACGCTCCCACAGGCTTCTCCAATCACTTCCCATTTTCCTCCTATTCGTTGTAAAATTCCATATTCCTGCCTTGCAGGTGGTCGTCCTGGATGAGGCCCATGAGCGCACCGTGCACACAGATGTGCTGTACCCTAAACCTTAACCCTGAACCCTACACCGTGAACCGCACAGGCACACGTTGACTCGCAGCCTACTTCAATTACCTCCCATTTCCCTCCTAATCTCCACCAAATCCGTTCCCCTCTTCTGCAGGTGGTGATTCTAGACGAGGCCCACGAGCGCACTGTGCACACAGATGTGCTGTTTGGCCTGCTCAAGGGCGTGCAGGTAGGGCGGAGGTCTTGGCTTCAATGCAGGGGCTGAAGTGCTTGTATAGTGGCTGTAAACCTCGGGTTCCACGCACTGTGGAAGTTCAATGACTGAGGATGGGTGTACGCTGATGTCTCGTTGGGGGCATTTGACCTGTTGCATGGGTTACTGATGGAACACATTTACTTGGATATGCTGTCCCAGGATGGTCTGTCCCTGGTTGGCTGGTAAATTCCTTCCAGGAACCACGCACCACCCACTTTTCTTCAGGTCAACACTGACATTACAATCCCCATGATACAGGCCAAGCGTCCCGGGGATTTCCGTCTAATCGTCATGTCTGCAACCCTGGATGCAGCCAGCTTCAGCAAGTACTTCAACGACGCACCCATCGCATTCGTGCAGGTAATCCCTAATAAGGGTTTGGATTGAGGGTCTAGGGTTGAGGGTTGAGGGTTCAGTAATTACTTCAACGTTGCGCCCATTGCAAGTATGCAGGTAATCACTGAGTAGGGTATAAGATTCTGGGTCTAGGGTTGAGGGTTGAGGGGTTAGTGGGTACTTCGACAACGATCCCACCGCACTTGTGCAGGTTACTCACTACATAGGGTCAAAGGTCGAGGGTTCAATCGGTACCCCCAATCGTGCATGCGACCATATTCACACCCGCCCCCAGAGACAGCTACCTGGCAGAATGGCAGGGGTACCCGTAACCCTTACAGCCAACCTGATCTAATTTTACAATCAATGCGTAAGCAATGTTGGATCAATCATGCATCAATAAATAGTACATTGATCATTGTTGTGCGTAGGATCGCCAGTTTCCTGTCGACATCTTCTACACCCCCGCCTCCCAAAACAGCTGCCTGGATGAGTTGCTGGCATGGCCATGGCCCTTACCACTAGCATCGCCTGGAATGCATGCATCCAACCGTTTGAAAAATGTTTATCCAGTATTGAGTCAATTCTTAATTAACTGTCCATTGCAGGGCCGCCAGTTCCCTGTCGACATCTTCTACACCCCTGCTCCCGAGGACAGCTACCTGGATGCAGCCCTGGTGGCCACACTACAGGTACACCAGCAGCAGCCCAAGGGGGATATCCTGGTGTTCCTCACAGGGCAGGACGAGATAGAGTCAATGGAGCGGCTGCTGAAGGACAGGTGGGAATTCCAAACCCTAGAAACCTGAAAATGGCGTTGCAGTACCCGTGTTTTTTTGGTTTTTCAGCGTTTCAGGGCTTCAGGGTCCGAGGTTTAGAAGAAAACGGATGGTGTTTGTGTCGATGATACCCCAAACCCTAGCACTCTATTTGAGCTTTACAAAAGACGCCTGTGCCATGAAGAGCCCCTGGGGCTCCCAGCCGAGATGCTATGGAGCTGTTGGTGGTCCCAATTTATGCTGCAAAGCTCCCCGAGCAGCATTAAATATCTTCCATCTAGCGCCACCAAACCCAAATGATCTGCCACACCCAACAGTAAAGCCGAGACCTGTACCGCAGACACCACAAATAAAGCGGGTGTTTTGGCCTGCAGAGCCCCTGGCGTTTCTGGCCGGGATGGGATGGAGCTTCTTGTGGTCCCCATCTATGCCGCACTGCCTCCCGACCAGCAACAGAAAGTATTTGACCTGGCGCCGCCCAACACGAGAAAGGTAGAGAAGGTTTTGGACTCCATGAATGTGCACATTAGTTTCTTGTTTACATGGCCAGGCCGCAGGGCTTATTCGGCTTTCCACTCGTGAGGCACTGGAGAAATTCTCGTATGCATTCCAGTGCCTCATGCTTGAATACATTGTCAATCCCCCCGCCCCCCCAAAAGCATACACTTCCTAAAACCACCCTCCAAAGCAAAAGACTATCCTTGCTATGCTTCAATACGAGGCAATGTTAGCAGCCAGCCTTCCACACACGGCACGCAGCAGTTTGATCATGGGCGCATAATTCAGTGTTAAATTCTACATCCCAAGTATCTTATTATCTCCCCACGGATATATAATCACGCAGGCAATCCTGGCCACCAATATTGCCGAAACCTCCATCACCATCCCCGGGGTGCGATATGTGGTGGACACGGGGGTGGTCAAGTCGCGCAGCTACAACCCTAAGCTAGGGTCCGAGGCGCTGCAGGTGGTGCCCATATCACAGGCGCAGGCCAGGCAGCGGAGTGGGCGAGCAGGTGGGGTTTGGGTTAGGGTTTTTTAAAAGGATTTTAGCTAGGGTTTCATTGGGACTGCAGCAACGCAGTGGGCGGGCAGGTGGGCACTGGCCAGGGTTTCTGTTCAAGGTGTTCTTGAGGGTTTTGCCATTCTGCCTGGCTCCTTTCCCCATGGTTCCATTCCCCCTGCCATTTGCCTGAAATGTTGCCAACATTTCTGCAGGTCGCGAGGCCCCTGGCGCCACCTACCGGCTGTACACAGAGGGCACATTTAGGACCCTGCGACCCACCACCCTGCCAGAAATCCAGCGCATAAATCTGGCCAGCGTGGTGCTCCAGCTCAAGGCCCTGGGGATCGACGACGTGCTGGGATTCGATTTCATGGACAAGCCCCCGACTGCGGCCCTGGTCAGGTAGGGTTTCGACTAGGGTTCAGGGTCACGCATTACTTCCCCCTTGTAACATCTCAAAGCTGCTGCGAGCTTGGTCACGCATTTTCTCCATACCTTTTTTACGCATTCCATTTGGGCTCTTTTTGGCATTTCCTTTCAGGCCGGGGCAGGCAGATATTTGACGCATTTTTCCACTCGTGGTTGGAGCTGCTGCTATCCTACTTTGGCACATTTGGAGTTACCACATGGATTCTTTATACTCATTTTGACAGCAGAGCTTGTTGATGCCTACAAGTTTCATCTTTTATCTCTCAGGTGCTTAGAGCTGCTGCTATCCCTGGGAGCCCTGGATTCCAAGGGCCACATCACGGACCCGCTGGGGGTCCAAATGGCGCGGCTGCCGGTGGACCCCATGTACGCCAAAATGCTGCTCATTTCGGGCACATTTGGGTGCGCGGTAGAGGCCCTGGCGGTGGTGGCCATGATTTCGACAGACCCGGTTTTCCATAATCCCAGGTAATGCAACAGTTCCAGGTAAAAGGTTACATTTGAATAGAAATCCCTGAACTCCAGAGGTTTCAAATGAAAAAACAAATGCCAAACCGCGTTACCCTCTGCATGGGAAGTCACCTACCCACTGATTGCCGGCCAAAGCCTTGCCTGAGCACAGCATGAGCTCTGCAGCCAAACCCTTGCCTGGGGTTTCATGTCCCGGGCCCACCCTGCCTGCTTAAACTCTAGACCCTGAACCCTGAACCGCCGTCCCCATACTCAGCATGTTGTTTCGGACAATAGCCCTAGCCAAACCCCCTGCGCGGTGCACAGGCGGTGCACCAGCCAGTTGAGACAGCAGTGCACCCTTACGTGCGTTAGATGCACGCGCAAGGAAGCAGCGAATGTTAACCCTAGCCAAAACCCTAACCCCCTGCACAGGCACAAACGCGAGGAAGCTGCCGAGGCTCGCAAGCGGTTCACATCTCCAGAAGGCGACCACCTCACCCTCCTTGCGGTGTACCGGGTGTTTGCGGGGCTGGCCAAGCACGAGCGGGCGCGCTGGTGTGCCGACAACTACATAAATCCCAGGTGAGGTTTTGGTCAAACGCATGAACCCTAGGACGGGGTTTTGGACCTTTGTAAGGGTTTGTCATACGCTCCTCAATACCCTAACAACCGCCTGTATGGAATTCTAGGGCCATGCGCAAGGCGAAGGGCATAGAGCAGCAGAGCTCCGGGAGCGCCTCGTAAAACCCTGGGCTTTATCCTGTGCTGTGGGAAACCCTAACACACTGCCTGTGTGGAGTCCTAGAGCCATGTGCAAGGTGCAGGACATTGGTAGCCCTAAACCCTAGGTGAACCCTAACAGGCCTCTTGATGGAAACCCTAACAACCACCTGTTTGGACCCTAGGGCGATGCGCAAGGCGCAGGACATAGAGCAGCAGCTGCGGGAGCACCTGCAGGGGATGAAGGTGGAAATCAAGTCGTGTGGGGATGAAACCAGCGCGGTGCGGAGGGCGCTGCTGGCGGGGCTCTTCACCCACACTGCCCGGAGGCACCCTGATGGTGGGTTTTAGGGTTTACGGTTTAGGATTTAGGGTTCACGCACACTGCCCGGAGGCACCCTGATGGTGGGTTTTAGGGTTTAAGGTTTAGGATTTAGGGTTCACGCACACTGCCCGGTGGCACCCTGATGGCGGGTGCAAGAGGGTGGTCCTGGGGGTTGCATGGGTGGGTGGGCCACATGGTGGTAACGCAAGCTGGGGTTGCAATGGGGCACTGTCTCTCCTTGTGCTGTCTGATAAAGCACAGCATCAGTACCATTCCACGCAAATGGCAACCCTCACCAGTCCAACCAGTCACCAGTCCCCTCCCCCCTCCCAGTCCCGTACAGCCACCTACAGGGTATAGGGTTTAAGATCGAGGTATTAGGGTACACACGTGTACCGTGTGTTCTCCCTCCCCCCCCCTCCTCGGTCTGTGCAACTGCGTGCCCAAGAACGTGGTGTTCAACGAGCTAGTCCAAATCACGCGCCACTACATGCGCTTTTTAGACTATCAAAGTTTCCCTCCAATTTCGCAAGTATTCTGACCAGTTTACCCCCCATTTCCAGGCACCTACCGCGTGCTGTCCAGCGGCCAGACCGTGGCCCTGCACCCCTCTGTGCTGTGGTGTCCAGAAGGCAAGCTACAGGGGGCAAAAAGAAACGTTTGTACCAGGAATGGACCAGGACTGCATGTAAAAACAAGTACAAAACAAACCCTTACCTTTATGGCAGCAAATTCTCAGCTCCACCCCCTCCTTTTCCAGGCACCTACCGCGTGCTGTCCAGCGGTCAAACCGTGGCCCTGCACCCCTCCTCGGTCCTGTGCAACCGCAAGCCAGAGAGCGTGGTGTTCAACGAGCTAGTCCAAACCACGCGCCACTACATCCGGGACCTCACAGCGGTGGATGCTGGGTGGTTACCCGAGCTTGCACCCACCTACTTTGCCAGGCACCACCAGACGGGTGGGGGTGGGGATGCCAGGTAGAGAGGGGTAGCCTCTCTTGCTGAGCTGCTGGTTTCTCGATTTTGGTACAGCATGTCGCGCCATTTGAGCTAGTCCAAACCACGCGCCAATACTTCTGGGACTACAAGGCGGGTGGGGATGGGATCACTCTCAGCAGGGGCAGTCATGGTGTGCTCTGGCACTTTTTATTTTTGTATAGTCTACTGGTATTGCACCCACTGTCTTCAGTTCAGGCAGCGTAAGCAGCCAGGATGCCTACGCCTTGTCTGCTCATTCAGTGATTTATTCTTTACATATTTAGGGGACCATACCGCGATGGAGGGGTTTGCTGCACCCTCGCAAGGGTCTGGAAGCTTGAGTGTTTTTTTTTCATGTGAGGACCATATCTGTGAATGAGGGCTTTGCTGCACCCTCGCGACCTTGGGAGCAGCTCAGCTATTGCTAAACCTTTAGGCTGTGCACAGCGCCCAGATGTTATATTCCATGACATTTCCTCCCTTTGGTGCACCTAGCGGTACTGCTGGACCAGAAGATGTAAGATTCAACAAAATATCAGAGTCAGTGCCATGATGTCGTATGGCATGATACTCGCGAGGCGTGCAGGGGCCCTGGTTGGAGTGCATGTCCCTACGGCATCCGATGACCCTGGGGGTGGGTGGGTGAGGGGCTGAGGACTAGCTGGGTGGCATTTCAGGCCGAGCTGCGACAGCCAATCCTGCGTGTGATACACCCAGCAGAGCCATAAAGCGAAACCCTGGAGTGGCACCAGCAGGGTTTTTTTCTTGAGATAGTCATATTATACTTCCCCTGGCCTGCCCATCACCTGCTCGTACAGTCATCAATATTACGCGTCCCGGCTGCCGAAAACGGCTGCTGGCGTTTTTGCCCAGCGCAGGCAGTGAAAGCTTGGCCAGCGCCGCCGAGTCTCCCTCTTTGCACGTTGCTCGAACAGGCTGCAGCTGCTGGTTCTACGGGTGCCTGGCCAACATGGCTACATACACCCCCAAGGCGGTGCGGGACGTGCCCCCCGAGCTGTTCATCAAGTCGTACGCAGCCCATCTCAAGGCCAATGACAAGGTACAGCAGGGCAGCGCGAGGCCGGTTGGGAAGGGTGGTGGGGCCTGTTAACGGCGTGCGCGAGGGGCAGCGGTTCGGGGACGATACTACCCTGTTGCAACTTGGTGGCGGCCAGGGTTGCAGCCGTGGTTTTTGGCTGTGGATTGGCCATCGGAGATGGATTCTTGTGCACACTCAGAGGGCAGTCATCTACTTGGGAACGTACAGTGGGCGGTTGGGGCTGGATTCCATGGGTTGCGGGGAGTAGGAGCTGCCGTTTTGGGCCTGTGGGTTCACAAGCAGCTGTGCATACTGCATGCAATAAGCGGGGCAACTTCTTGCTGCATGGCCCACTCTGGCCTTTTTTCTTCCTTCAGTATTTTGATGGCCATAGCGGTTGTGAGTTGGGCTGTAGAGCAGCTCATGAGGTACAAGAACCATCGCTGGGGCTCTTGTGCTGCGTACATGCATGTAGCACCCAAGCCTCATTTGTGTGGATTTGCACCACAGGTATTGGAGTAGGAACCCACGCGCTTCCTCCACAGCCTGCCAGGGTGCTGTAAGTGTACAGGTTGCTGTATGAACCATAAAATTGGAACTGTTGAGCTGACCCCTGCTTTTCTTGCTGCAGATCCAACTCCCCAGCTGGGTTGACATCGTGAAGACCGGCACTTTCAAGGAGCTGGCTCCCTATGATGCCGACTGGTACTACGTGCGGGCAGGTGAGCTTCAGACAGGGTCCAGGGTCCAGGGTTTAGGGTTATTTATGATGCAGACGGGTATTGTGCGGGGAGGTACGCCTTAGGATTGGTTGGAGTTTGTGAAGATGCAGACGGGTACTACATGGGGGCAAGTGAGCTGCAGAAGGTGTTGAGGCAGCTTAGGGCAGGGGAGTGGTGGTGGAGGATGGGCAAGTACTGCTTTAAAAACACGCAGCGGGCACTTGCCTGCAAGTGGTAGGGTAGTAGTATGGGTTGCAGCACTTGCAGTGGCCAAGGTAAGTGCTTTGGGTGCAGCAAAGCTGCTAGGTGCAGACTATGTTTGGGCAGATAAGGTGTAGCGCACTGATGTTCAGTTATGTTGGAATCAGCGAGCGTGGGAACAGCTGAATGGGGAACTTGCACGCGGCTACTGCGGCAGCCGCGATGGGGTGCAGTTAGTGGCGGCATATTAGGAAGGCAGCGCCGCGTTTGCAATAACCTACAAGGCTGCAGGGTTGAGGAGGGGGGTGGCGCAGTGGTGTGCGGGGACGTGCGTCACTCTTGCTGGGGTGTGGGGTGGGGATGGATGTGCATCGCTGTGGGTGGATGTGCATCACTGTCATGTACCCCTTCCAAGAGTGGGCATGGCTTGCTTTTGTAATGGCGCCAAGACAGTGTGGCAAAAGCCGTCGTTTTCAACCTTCGCAAAGTGGGGTTCATGCTTTGCAGCGCTTAGGTGCTCCCATGCTTTAGTCTTTCAAACGGTGCATCGTTATGATCCCCGCACATCTATGATTTGTCAGCACCATATACCTCAGCGGTTCCTTTTTTATATCCAAACCCTCAATCCTCAACCCTCATATTCTCCTCCCCTGCAGCCTTTGGTGTATCTGTGCCAGGCCCTTGGACGTAGGCACCCTGGCCCTAATCCCAAACCGTAAGCATGAACCCTAAACCCACCTCCCCCCCCTGCAGCCTCCATTGCCCGCAAGGTGTACCTGCGCCAGGCCCTGGGTGTGGGCACCCTGGCTCGCCAGTACGGAGGCCGCTCCAACAAGAGGGGCAAGGCCATCCCAGAGCACTACAAGGTAGGACTAGGGTTGAGGGCTTTGCTTTAGGGTGTAGGGTTAGGGCATCTCAGAGCACTACAAGGTTTGGGTTCAGGGTTAGTGGTAAGGCCATGCCAGAGCACTGCAAAGTGGGGCTTCGCTTGGGGATTAGGGCTTTGCTTTAGGGCTTAGGGTTAGGGCATGGCCGACCTCGAGCACTGCAAGGTGGCTTTTGAGTCTGGGGTTTATATTTCATATATGCTCGAGCACTATAGGGGTGGGATAGGGCTCAGGGTTTAGGGGCAATCTTATCCCCGAGCATGGCAAGTTGGCAGCCGTTTTGACCTGCCATCTTTATTGCTGTGCTTTTGCTCCTTGTTTCTGCCACTGACTTGTTGCTCACCCTGTTCATGCTTTACTGACGTGTCTGTAAACAGCGTGGTGCCTTCCACCCCCCTCTGTGCGCAATTGTAGACCCCGTTTCCTCCCATAGACAGCACCACCTAGTGTGTTCCTCACACTCTTACGCCACCGTCAGCAGCCTAACAAACGTGTCTTCCACCCCTTTCCCAGGTGGGCTCCGGCGGCCTCATCCGCCACATCCTGAAGCAGCTTGAGACCATCGGGCTGGTGGAGAAGTACCAAGGGACCAAGGGGGGGCGCAAGATCACGCCACAGGGCCAGAGAGACCTGGACCTCATTGCTGGCCGCATCGAGCTGCCAGAGCCCACCGTGGTGTTCACGTGAGGTTTAGGGTTTGTGTGTAGGGTTTCGGATGAGCGCCAGCGAGACCTGGACCTCATCGCTGGCCGCATCGAGCTGCCAGAGCTTACCATTGTGTTCCCGTGAGCAGCACCCCCTGTAACATAACATCTGGTCGTACTACTTGGCGCCTGAGGTGCTAGAACTAGCAACAGAGGTACATCTTTGTACTATGGTGGGGAAATATGTGGGCTCAGGGCGGCCCATCGCGTGTCACACGGGGGACAATTGTTGCAGTTGCTTTGTCTCGCTACCCTGGCAAGGGGCGTTGCGGCATGGCTAGCTCAGGTCCAAAGCACCTGTGCCAGCAAGGGCTCGGGCTTAGGCTGGCTGATACGTCACAGCAGCTCCAGATTGGGCAGTGCCAGCGTGTACTGTGTCCGTACCAGTTAAGGTACTTGACTCCCTGAGGGGTGTGCCAGGTGGTTCCTCAGGCACCAAAGCACAGGCTGTGATGGGCAGCCAAATGGAACCCAACGACGTTCAAAAGAATGACAGTCCAAGTGTAACACAGGGGTTGATCCAGCTGGCTAGGCCGAAAAGCTTGGATCTGGCGCTGAGGGCACAGGCCAGTAACACCCATGCTTTCCAGGCGTCATCGACCACATGCGACATGCAATGCCAGACAGGGTCTGGGTTTTCAAGTAGCAATAGCAAAATCACTGATGGCAATAGCTGCATGGGTCACCGCACTTGTGCAACAGTCGTTGCCCAACTGCTGTCTAGCTTTCCACTAAGGAGTGCGCAGGATTATTTGTTACAAGTGTCTCAAGCCCTGTTTCAAGTAGGATTCTGTGAACCCCGCCGTTACTAGCCCCCAATACGAGTCCAATTCACAACACCAAACCAAAGCGTAAAGAAAGCATAGACGAATTGTCAGAGCGTTACGCAGAGCTGATGGCCAATCTGGCTTGCAGTATGTTAAAATACACTGCTTCAACACTTCAAGGCCACCCTGCTGTCCCATCCATAACACTGTGCAACACATCATGGGGCACTGTCAACTGGGAGGGTGAGAGCACCACATGCATGTCACTGCGTTGCCCACTGACCCCTGTGGCACATACCACCCGGTGCACCATCATCACGGTTATCAAAACTGAATCCGATTGCATGCTTGCCTAGACATGAACGCCCCCATCGCTGCCAGCCACATAAAAAACACTGACAGAAGGCAGTTCCCACTTGGTGTGCTCCTAGCCAATGTCTTGGTCGGGCAGATGGCCTCCATCAAGCAGATCCTCCCACGATAATTTGGTTGATGGGCTGCAACGGTGGCACAGACTTCAGATTGATGCAACGATGGTGCAAACAAGTGAACTGTCAGCAAACATAATCGTGTCCTTACGATGAAGATCAGCTTCACAAAGAAGCCGATGAAGCCCATCACCACAAAGCCCAGGGACGTCCGTATCGTGATCTTGTTGAACTCTGCGAGACAAGCGTGGCGTTATCAGCCCAGCTGCACCTGTGTGAAATTGCTTGCAGCAAGGCAAGGTGCCACATCGGTCGTACCTTTCCTGTCTGGTTTCGTACACCTCTTCACCAGCCTGATACTGTTCTTTGAGAACTCCTTCAATGGCGTTACAACAGCTTCCATGGTGCCTTGCTTACTGCGATTGCTTTGACACTAAACCGTACTTTAAACACAGCAGGTGCAACGTGCAAACACAAGTCCTTCACAAGCCCGGTGCTACGTTCATCACCCACGATGCCACCTGGAACAAGGTGCAGGATGCTTGTAGGCAACTGGAGTTTGCTACTAGTGGTTGGTTATAGGCATTCTCGTAGGAATACGGTGCAGATGGCCAGCAATGGTGGTCTTTCTTGAGCATATATTGCTCGAAGCGGCGGTCTTCACTTGAGTTGGGAGTAATGGTAGGTCCTACCAGCGGGGAGGACATGCACCCCTCAATCAGCGCCCAACTTTCGCTCAAGCTTTTGAGCGATAACAGCGTACAACCTCACGTTACATCGCCCAGAAGTGATTAGTAAAGCCTGGGATCACACCCCAGACAATCGAGACTCGCAGCTTGCGGATCAAGGTGAGAAGCTTTTCCACATGCATGCATTCGCCACAGGCATGATTGGGGGCGAGGGGGCCACCACATGGCGTAAGCCACATACAGGCATACGCGTTTCTCATGGTTTAGCAACAACTGCTTCGCGTTCCTGTGAACTACGTGGGGTATTCCGGCGCTGAGACTGGGGCCTCTGCAACTGGGCGCACTTTCCCTCCCTGTGAAACGGTGCCTGTCTGTTCATTGCTACTGTGGCGTATGCACTTTGTCGCAGTCACTCAGGAAGTGTAGTATCAACGGATCAACTTACAGCACCGACACAGCCCGCTCCGTTGCAATCGCTTCCAGCCCTGACGTCGCACCGCGTCCATCTGTCACATGCCGAGTAGAATGGGGTTCAGAATCCCCGTTGGGTTCTAGAGCCATCGCCTCCCATTGCTGACCAAATTCGTATTCAAAAATACTGAAAATACTTTCACCTTTTTTCTGAGAATGTGCAAGCACCGTGCAGGTTGACAGCAAACTCCAAGCAGCGTATAGAGGTCAAGGTTGTGGGCTGACACCAAAAGCGCCCACCTATAAGTTGGCTTGTACGCAGCGTGGTTGCACTGCACCCAACGGGATTTAGGAGTCCATAATTTGATTGAGGTTTGCAATACCTGTCGCACACATCTCCGTCACCACCACCACCAAGTCTGGATAAAGCCCTGCAGCCATGACTGACACCGTTGACCTCTACAAGATCCTGGGGGTCTCTAAGGCCTCCACAGAAACAGAGGTATGTGCTGGTGGTATATTATGGCGCGAATTACAACCGGTATATAACCGTCGTCAGTGTGTGTTCTGTTTGGGCAGACATCAGCTTGCACCCACCCCATGCCTGTATCGCATAGGTACGGGAAGGGTTGGCCACCTACTGTGTCTAGGAAACCCCTTTAAAAACTAAAACCAACGCCCTTAGCCCCCTTGTCTGTACGCTACTGCTACCCAGACAGTGTGCCAACCCTTGCCCTGCTCACAAAAACTGGCACCTGTGTAAGGACCTGTGGCTGACCTGGTCCAAAATCCATCCATACCACGCTAAAGTTACAACCATGAAGCTCATGGAACACACATGGTTGTACTCACTGCTTCTGTTGCCCTCTTGCCCAGGTGCGGCGCGCCTACCGCACCCTGATCACCAAGGAGCACCCAGACAAGGGGGGCGACCCGATCAAGTTCAAGGGCATCCAGCAGGCATACGAGGTGCTCTCAGATGCTGCCAAGGCAAGTGCTTGCACCCGAAGGGTGGGGTTTGGGTTGGCAAGTGGACAGTGTCTGACTTGTAAGGTTTTGTCACTGCTGGTGAAGGGGGCCTAGTGGTGATGGACCACCGTCTGACCATTATTAGGCGCACTCAAAAAACCAATTATGGAGTTTGCTTTCGAGAGGTTCATCAGGCGGCCAAGAATTAGTAGCAGGGCAAACAGTGGCAGGACAGGCAAGGCGGGGTGTCCCATGGAAAGTTGAACTTTTTGCAGGACTATATCTGGCTGGAAGGCATGTAGCAACCCTGTCCAAAGCAGTCGGTGGACAGCCATGATTGCAGAGCAACCCTTCCAACCGCCCTCCACCTACTGAAGTGCTTTGCTGTGTGCAGAGGAAGCAATATGACACCACTGGCAAGATCCAGAAGACCGTTGAGGAGGAGTTCATGGATGGCTTCGGTGGAGGTGCGGGAAGCACCTAAACCCTAAACCCTACACCCTTACCCCAGAGGACCGTTGAGGAGAAGTTCATGGATGGCTTAGGTGGAGGTGTGTGATCATGTAAAGAGTATGCATGCAACAGAAACCGCAAGGGCTGCATCTTGTTCAAGGCCAAACCTCGATTCGTTAGCGGTTTTTAATTATTCACCTTGCATGTGCTACTGCTGAGGCAACTTCCGTGAGAAGATCTGGCAGCAAGAGATGGACAAGGCACCTGCATTTTTTGACATAATTTATACTTCACTTTATTTCTGAATGTGTATTAGGTTTGCAAGTTTTTCACCTTGTACGTGAATTCCCCAGGCAACTTCCGTGAGAAGACCTGGCAGCAGGAGATGGAGAAGGCCAGTATTTTTAAACATAATTTATAGTATTGACTTTATTTCTGAATGTTTATTGGGTTTGTAAGTTTTTCACCTTGTACGTGAATTTCCCAGGCAACTTCCGTGAGAAGATCTGGCAGCAGGAGATGGACAAGGCCAGCATGTCTGAGCAGATTACTGTGAGGCAGGCACCGGAGTTCCAGACGCACACCGCCGGATTTGAGGTGCGAGCATGTAAAATTGCGAATTAAGTCTGTGCATATTACGTATTTTACATCCCTAATGCAAATGGACAAATAACAAGGTGTACTTGATACAACTCAATAATAATGTGTATCACCTACTCAGGCACCAAAGTACTACAGTGCATGAGGTATGCTCTCGTTCATATCCCGCCCGCGCTCGCTCTTTATTTGTTCTTTGGTTATTTCGCAGGCGTGGATGCGCAGCCGGGGTGCGCATGGCCCCCAGACATGGACCTCCGAGCAAGGTGGCTGAAAAATACGCAATGTGACACCACGTTCACACAAAACCCTAAACCCTGGGACAGAGCACGTCTCACATAGCGTTTCCAGTAGCGCAGGTACATTGGATTTTCTGATTTCATTTGTTTTATTGAATGTGCAGGCGTGGATGCGCAGTCGGGGTGAGCATGGCCCCCAGACATGGACCTCTGAGACGGTTGCAGACAAGTTTGGGGTGGTCAAGGGCACCTACGACCCAGTCTTCCTGCCAGACATCAAGGCATACACGGTGCGCCTGCCAATGAGAAAATGAAATGAACAAACAAATAACTAAACAAACAGAAAACCTAAGGAAAGCCCTAGAGAAAACCCCTAAGGAAACCCTTGACAGCCTCCAGATCCCTTTCCAGACAAGTTTGGGGTGGTCAAGGGCACCTATGACCCAGTCTCCCTGCCAGACATCAAGGCCTGCACGGTGCGCCTGCTTACTAGAACCCAAGGAAAAGCCTAGGGACAACCCGTGACAACCCTTCATGAAACCAGTAGTCAAGGACACCTACAACCCAATATTCCTGTCGAACATCCAGGCATACCCGGTGCGCCTGCTCGTGATCGGGAACCCCAAGGAAAGCCCTAGAACAAACTCATAAGGATACCCTCATTGAAACCCTCCATCTCATTGAAACCCCAGGAAAAACACGCAAGGAAACCCTCCATCACCCCATAACTCCTTAACCATCACTCTGTACCCTGTGTCATGGCCACCTCAGATCTATCTATAGCCCATGTCCCCAAGTCAAGTGCACAGCTGGTGGCCAACCCAAGGAGACCCTCTCAGCTGACCTGGAGGCCCTGCCCAATGAGCTGAATTTGGGTCTCCAGATCGACCCTAACCCAATACCCTACAACAACGCACAATTCTTGGGAAAGCCACCCATTTGTGCTATCCCCACTCCCAGCAACCAAGATCATCATCCCTTTCCCACAGGTCAAGTGCAAGGCTGGTGGCCAGCCCAAGGAAACCCTCTCTGTGGAGTTGGAGGCCCTTCCCAAAGAGCTAGAGTGGGGCGAGGTGCTGGTGAGCATCCGCTACGCACCCGTCAACCCCGCTGACCTCTACACCTGCATGACTGGCGGGTGGTACGCCAACGAGAGCGTGAAGACCCCCTTTGTGGCGGGGCATGATGGCATCGGTGTGGTCATGAAGGTGGGTGGGGCGAATTTAAAACTCCCATTTGCAAATGCAGCATAGGAATCAAAATCGTAGTAATAACAATGCACACAAGTAGGATCACAGCTCATGTAACTAATTAGATTGGTAAGTATATATTTTTTGACTTTGTGGGTGATGAGTGGTCCCTGGGATTGGAGGACCGCTGGCCCTGGGATTTTGCCCATGGCTGTAAGTTCTCGTGTGTGGGTGGGGACTGTTGCTCTGAACTCCATACGCATGCATGATCCCGGGGATAGCATCTAGGGATGCTTGGCCTCTGGTGTGAGGGGTCTCACATTTCCCAAAACAAATGTATTCTAGCTTTCAATGTGACGATTCATGTAGCGGGACCAGCGGATCCCACAAGTTCCATCACCTCCACATCTGGGGGTGTTAAGGAACCAATGTGGCAGCATTATGCAGCAGATTCAGACAATGCCGGGCATCTTGCTCCGGCTTTTGGTGTGAGCTCTCACAGACCACTGCCGTACTAAGAGCCTTGACTTATTGATTCCGCTGCATGACGCTGTTGCATTGGTTCTTGAACTCCCCTGAATTTGGAAGGGTGGTTGGACTCGTTGATCACTGACTCCCAAGCTTGACTCTGTTGCATGCCTCGCCTCCAAATTGCCTCCCATGCTACCTCATGTGAACACCCACTTTCCACTCAATTGAAAACCTTAATGCGGCCCAGAGTTGAGACCTCAATTCAATGAGCCTTTTAAGGATCCTATGCTACATAAAATAGGCCTGTAGTATTCCTGACTCCCCTTGATGCCACCCACCCTCAGGGGCACAATCTCTCTACCCCCTTGTGTACCCACCCACTCCTGGTATACTATCTATAGATAATACCTAGATAATGTCCTTCTCTCTGCTAATTCCTCTTCCTTAACCAACGCGCTTGTTCAAGGACAGGCTGCATAGCTATTTATCTATTTATTTATTTATAGATAATAGGGGGTATTATCTACCCCCTTTCTTTGCAAGGTACACTGCCACCTGGCACTCACAAGTTGCCCTCCCCAATTTTGCCACAACCCCTTTCCGCCATCCCCATCACCTCACCCACGCCACTCACCCCATCCCTCTCCCCACCCCCCACTGCAACCCCCACAGGTTGGCCCCGGTGTGAAGAACCTGAACGAGAACGACTGGGTGGTCCCCTTCAAGACACACATGGGCACCTGGCGGTCGCTGGCGGTGTGGAAGGAGAAGGACTGCATGAAGGTTGGGGGGAGTGCTGGCTTTTGCAAGCATTGGATTTCTGCGTGGATGGACTAGCCCTGCACTCAAGTCCCTACATCTAGACCCTGAACCTAGGATTGTGTGAACGTTTGTTCTTGCTGGTCAACTTTTAATACCTGTCGACCACGCCTGGTGCATGGGATTCCGGACGCATTCGCAAGGGACCAGCTTTGAACCCTAAACCCTACATCCTAGAACCCAAACCCTAGGCTCTCCCTTCATCACCAAGCCCCCTAATCACTTGATGCGAGACGCGTATTACCTGATGGTTTTGCTTGCTTGATTAATTTGAATTAATTTCTGTGTAGGTTCCTGTCGACCTCATGCCCATGGAGCTGGCCGCCATGATGCGCATACGTATGCATTTATGAAGTCATTATATTCTTATTTTTGTTTCGTCAATATGCTTTATTTACCGTGCAGGTCCCTGGTGACCTCATGCCCATGGAGCTGACCGCCATGATGCGCATACGCATGCATTTATGAAATAATTAAATTGTCATTTTGTTAATTATTTTCTTGTATTCCCCCTTCAGGTCCCTGTTGACCTCATGCCCATGGAGCTTGCCGCGATGATGCGGGAGATGTGCGTGGCATACAGGGTGTTAGAGGACGCAGACTTCCTGAAGGTGGGTTGTGTGGGATGAGGGGGGGAAGGAGGTGGGAACACCATGGTACAGAGGGTTTGGTCGTGGCGCCAGACGCTGCAGTTGACGTTTCTGCACGCTGGGGTGTAGACAACGTGTGCGCAGCAAATCACCATTGCTAAAGAAACAGACAATTTTGTTTCAGGGATGCGGCAAAAAGTGTTTTGAAAGGCTGCACTGCGGGTCAAGGTCCTGGGGCAGAGGAGGTGGTTGCAGACAGGGTTTTGAAACTGCGTGATAGTGAAAAAACCATAAACCCTAATCGCTGAACTCCTACTCCCTGATGCACCTGTGTGGCTGTGCTGTGTCAACCCTGAATCCAAACCCTAGGCCAGGTTCACGCCCTGCCCACCTGCTGCTGGTCCAACCCTAACCAATGGTTTCCCACCTCACCCCTAACTAAGGGTTCTTCCCCCCCCTCCCCCACCCTTTGTGCAGCCCGGCGACTGCGTGATGGTGAATGCAGCCAACAGCACTGTGGGCCAGCTCATCGTGCAGTTCTGCTTCCTGCTCAGGCTGCGCTGTTTTGCAGTCATCCAGGTAAAGTACCATGACTTACAATTTAGAAATATAAATTGTGATATGCGTATTGATTGTGGTGTTCTGCTTCCTGCTCAGGCTGCGCTGCTTTGCAGTCATCCATGTAAAGCAAAGAAAAACAACCAGGGGGAAAATGCAGCTGTTTAGTTTACCACTACCAAAAGTTTATCATATATGGTGCTGATTTCCCCCAATAAACCACTTCCAGCTTGCAGTCATGGTTCTGGCTTGCAGTCAGTAAGTTTCATTTTGCTGACACTATGCTGTTCCTAATCATGCGCTTGTAACGGTGGCAGGGACGGAAATTTCTGGCGCAATTCTGACTGCTGTGACCTTGAAGCCTTTTGGCAGCTCAAAACCAGCAAAGCCAAGCAGCTGGTTAACAACAGCTGTTGCTGAATGCATATTACTTCAGGAAGCGCACGTGAGCAAAAGGGCATTACTGTCAGGGCTGTACATGATGTGTACAACCACTAAATCTGCCGGCATTGCTACCACCCATGCAGGACCACGAGAACGGCACTTTTGAGAAGACCGCGCTGTGGCTCAAGTCCCTGGGAGCGGCGGAGGTTTTCGCAGACAAGGGGTCCATCAAGGTGGGTGCAGGGCAGAACCCCTTGGGATTTGAAATTTTGCTTTTTGAAAGATATCTGTATAGAGGATGGGGCGCATGCAATCGCGCAAGGCCCTCGGAATCTCCATCCCCAAGCTGGAGCATGAGTCCCACCTGTTCATCCCTATTTCGGAAAACGGTGCCCTCCCAGCATATGTTGCACAGCTCGTAAAATTGTTTCAGTTCAATAGTTTTATCAAATTCACCTTATTTTCCACTCCCTGCAGACTGAGCTTGAGCAGGGCAAGATCTATGCTAAGCCCAAGCTGGGGCATTACCCACCTGTCCATTTACAATTTAAAAAGGATGCCCTCCCAGCATGTGTTGGACAAGCTGCACAACATTTCTTTATTCGTTTTAATGAAAAAATAACCGCCGTATGTTCTTGTTAAGTCTATGTTAATTTCCACACCCTGCAGACTGAGCTTGAGCAGGGCAAGATCTACGCCTAACCCAAGCTGGGACATGACCCTCCTCTCTTTAAAATAACATAAAAAAGTTGTGTTTCAGTTATCTTTTTTTCCACCCTGCAGACTGAGCTTGAGCAGGGCAAAATCTACGCCAAGCCCACGCTGAAACATGACCCTCCTCTCTTCAAAATTAAACACAAAAAATACATGTACATAATACAAAAAAAGGTATTTTATTTTCCCCACCCTGCAGACTGAGCTAGAGCAGGGCAAGATCTACGCGAAGCCCAAGCTGGGGCTGGATGCGGTGGGGGGGGTATCAACGCAGCGCCTCACAGACTGCCTGGCAGATGTAAGCACGATTGAGTGCACATGTAGGGTTTCAGGGTAGCGCATGTTAGGGTTTTCAGAGCAGTGCATGTTAGGGTTTTGGGGCAGCACATGATTGATCACCCGCCACATGCATGATTGCCGGCGTCCGCATGCCATTGCTACACGCCCAATTTAGCACCCACCTTCTCTCACATTCCATTTCCATGCAACAAACTGATCTGTATAGTTTCTCACACGCCCTGCCTGTCCACAATTTGTACCAGCTTGTGGGTATTTGAGAAAAACAAGACGACTAACTGACCATGGCACGCATGCATGGGCATGCATGGGCATCCTTCTCGCATGCCCCAGTGCCCCAGCTACCTTTTCAAACTCCACTTTCTCACACTCCCTGTGAACAAGAACCCTCCTCACCCCCCCTACTTGTCATTTCCCACAGAACGGCCAGCTGGTGATCTACGGGTGCATCGGGGGCAAGGCGCCTGTGTGGCCCTGGCACACATGGGTGTTCAGGGACCTGACGGTGCGCTGTAGGGTTTAGGGTTTCTGGGTGCAGGGGTGCCACCTTACGCATTGCATGGGAGGGTCTGGGACAATAAGGAACAAATAAACAAGGACATCGCGGTGTACAACCGGGTACACCAAATGATGTCAGTTGAGTGGCTGACAGGTTATGTTGAGCGACCAGCAATTTTGAGGTGCTTTTCTATTTCTGTACCCAAACTGAGGGTATGGCGTGGTGCCGTGTTAAACCTACGCCGTCTTCTATAGGTTTTTGTTTCAATTCATATATTGGGTGCATTTCAAGTGTGCGTTACTCGGCACCCTCTATCCCTGCTCTCTCAAATTTGGCCGCTTATTTGTGCTTTTTCATGTCAATCTAGATTTGAAACCACTTGCTGCCCTTGCGCCTTCAGGCTTCACCCTGCGCAAGTGGATGAAGAGCAACAATACTACTTATAATAATGAATAAAAGTAAGTAAAATAACACTCAAATTGCGATAATGCCAACCCACTTGCTGCCCCTGCGCCCTCAGGTGAAGGGCTTCAACCTGCGCAAGTGGATGAGCAGCAACAAGGGCAAGGTGCCGCGCATGCTGGAGTCCATCGCCAAGCTGGTCAACGCAAACAAGATGCGCATCACGTACACGGAGTGAGTCCCCATTGGTGAAATACACTGTATGCTGTTTTCAGCGCATTTCAGCGCATCACCTACACAGATTGAGTGGCGCCCAGCTGGATGAACCCTTTGCCAACTTTGATTATAATTTATAGGATCATCGAACCTTCAAGTAGAAAGCATGCAGCAGGTCTTACGCACCACAGGCACACCCCCTTGCCATGGCCTGCTACGCCAAGCCCTCCCTTGCTTTTCTTTGTGTCATTCGTTTTCACACATTCTTCCGTTAAAATTATATTTGTATATTTCCCCCCCAGGTATGAGCTGTCCACCGAGTTTGACGAGGCCCTGGACCACGCACTGGACAAGGGGAAGAACACCAAGATACTGCTGCGCATTTCACAGGTAAATAATAAGAATAAGAATATATTTTTTAATAAATAGTTGATGTACACGCACTGGACAAGGGGAAGAACACGAAGCTGCTGCTGCGCATATCTGATATAGAAAACCTACAGGGTAATGTTACTATTTTACATAGCACCGTTGAAGCCTACCACAGCCCGACCAACATGACTGATCGCTCAACTCCAGTCAATGGTTTAAATGGGCTCTTGATAGGCACCACAGGGGCGCCGCAGGGGTGTTTACTAATGTTGCTGCACTGTTGAATGCCTAGAACTAGTTACCTAAGAAGAAAAGGATTCTTTTTGTTTAAGGTTTAGGGTGAGTGTTGCAATGCCTGTATGTAGCTACCTAACTGTAATTATCCTGAACGCATCCACTCTCGCACCCTTTCCAGGTGGGCGTTCAAGACGAGAAGCCAGGGGATGAAAACACCTCCACCAGCGTGGAGTGAGCGGAAACCCTAGAGTGGGGTTCTGCATATGGGGCATACACCAAGTGAGCGGGTGTGTGAGGGCATTGGGTTGGTTGCAAGATGGCAGGGATGAACCGATATGAGGGCATTGGTTGAAGAAGGCGCAGGGTGATGGAGAGCTAGTCAAGCAAGTTAGACCATGTCCCTTGCGCCACAGGGTGAGTTGGCAATATGCTGGATATTGGCTGTAATTCCGCATGGAAAAGTCTGCTGTGTGTTGGAGCATGGGGTTTGGCGTGGCAGCATGGCGAGTATGCAACACAATTTGGGTACTCTGTTTGCGTACTGGTAGGAATTCATGTGTCAAGCAACGGCGGGAAACTCATGAAAAGCTAGCGCGTTGGTTTGCACAAATTGAAGCCTGGTAGCTTTGTGCATGTGGCAATGGCTTGACATTACTGATGGCATGGAACTTTTGGAGACAATATAGAGGAGCCAAGCAGCGGGAGTCCCTAGCTCCCGAGGCCACGCAGCACAGCGACCAACGCAACAAACAAAATAGTTTTGCGTAGTGCCGGCCGCTGGATGTTTCACTGGTCACCTACCCAGTGGGAGTGATATTATTCACGCAAAGGGCTCAAGCGTTCAGAGTGTGTCACAGAGTTAAAGGCTTGAAAGCTTGTCAGCTTTGGTTGTGCATGCGCACAATGCAATTGCCATTGCATGTGGAAATGCCATGCGTTTGTGCACTAATTCCATTGTGTATTCCATTATCATGCATAGTGATTTTTCGTATCCGTGCATCATATGAATGCCCGATGAATGACGGGCAGGTACATTCGAAGACTATAATACTTCGAAGCATATATTGAAGACATGCTGCAATAAGCAAGAAACAGAGCTTAAAGAAGAAGCACACTGCTCTATTTCTCATAGGCATCATGCCCTATGCAGTCTGCACGGTCCGCCATCACAATATTTCGACTACTTGAATTTGCAACTCTTATGATTTAAATTTGACGACATGCAAAATTTATGGTCGCATAAAAAATCGTATATCAACCCCCCAGTGGCCTGTGCATGCGCCAGTACCTCAGGTGAGGGTATAGTAACCCTCGGCCACTGACAACAACCACAGGGACGATAGGGTATAATGTACCCAAGTTGGCCAATGAGCAGCTCGGGTTGTGGGTTACTGGCGACCAATGACTGCAGAGGCAAGATGTCATGACAGTTGCAACTGCAAGTATGCAAAAGCAACGTCACGTTGCGGCAATGCCAGGTGGCGCACCATAAGATCTGCTGGGAACGGCTAGCCTTCTAGCATACCCAGGGCCTGCCTTCCAGAGCAGCTCAGAGTGCGGGAGAGGCTAGAAGGCTGCCAGCAGATTTTATGGTACGCAGCTGCAGCCAGAGCCATGGCAACGCACGGTGGTTTTGCATGCTTGCAGTCGGCATCTTGTCTCTGCAATCAGAGATTAGCTCAAGAGTGCAGGGGAAGGAACATACATGTAAGACATAGGAAGGGCACGTGGCATCAACCTATAAATCCCTTAGCAGGGTACTGTGCCCCGTCAGCGGGGAGGACAATCATGCCGAAATATACCCCTGATAGGTCGGACCAGATGGCAACAGGTGCTGGCCCTTGACATACTAAACCCTAAACCCTAAACCTGAAAAGATCACGTCACTCTGTGGCCTTCAGTCCCTCTATGGCCAGCTTCCTCTCCTCTATGGCCAGCTTCCTCTCCTCCACAGCACGCTCCAGCTCCTCCAGCTCCACGGCAACCCTCTGCCTCTCCAAAGGTAACACAAACCTATGCTCGTCGTCCTGAATAGCCAGCTCCCCCCTCCTATACTCCAGGTCCAGGGTACTCTCCTCCAGCCTGCACTCATCCAGCATCAGCTTCTTTTCCTCCAGCTCCAGCTTCCTCTCCTCTGGCGTCGTCTCCTCCACCTCTATCTGTGTTTGCATATTGTACTCCAGCTGCATGACCTCCATCTTGAGTTCAATCACATGCAATTGAGCGGCACCCCTCTTCATGTACAGCGCATGCTGTCTCCTGTTTGTGACCATTTCTTTCCGGCACTTGACGAAAAACGCAAGTTGCACACAAATATTTGCGATGTTGACATCACCCTGCAAGGAAGTGTGTGGAGACCAAACTCAGCTTGTCAACTGGTAAAAGGTACCTGCCCTGACCCGTTTGGATACAAGGGAAGACGCGGCATCCCAGAGGTACTCTCACCTTCACCCACGTGTCCACATCGCACGCGCCCACAAAAGTTGCAAAGGCAGATGACAGCCCATTCAGTAGAAAGTAGTCCACCCCCTGCAAAACAATGGACTGTGTTGCCAGCCATCAGGGGCACACATTGCAATGACAGCTGGGAATGCCCTTTTCTTTTTTTTTTCTTTTCTTCCAGGGAAGATGACGGCGGGTTGACTTCAAAGCCCTTGTATGTAAGTACAGCAAGCTCTCACCAATGCTTGTGTTGCAACTACCGGTGTGCTGCTGGGCTTGAGGAAGCCCCGTTGAAACGAGCTGGGAAAACACGTTGCAAAACCGAAGCCAGGGTGCCGCAGCCTGTGAGACAAGAAGCAGCAGTTTTCAGGGACCTCACCCGAACTGCGGGGTATGACAATAATACTTTAGTTGCGCACTGCAAGGCATCATGCTCATTCAGGATCATGAGCAAACAAGTAAATAAACGGTTGCGCACTGCAAGGCATGCTCATGTGCGCACTCCTAAGGCATGATGTGATGTGCGCACTGCAAGGTCTTGCACTCCCCTAGGGCTGCAGGTCAGTGCCCAGCTAGCCCAGCACACTTTCTTGCACTGCGTCATGGGGGTGCAACGTACCACCACCCTCTTAGTGGACTAGCACACAGCTGACTAAGGCTTTACCCAAACTATGCTACACTACGGTACTCGCACTGCATCACGAGGTTGCAAGCACACCCATCTGATGGCACAGGCGGGGCGCGGTGCATGCAACGGCTGGATCCACAACTGTGTATCCGGATACACAGTTGCGCACTGCAACACTGTGCAGCTACATATCTGGTGTAAGCCCTAGAACCGTTCCCAATCCTAGAACAGTAGGTCACAGCATGGGCCGTCAGACACCTACAGGTCTGACTCTGAATCTGACAGTTGGCATCCTCCCAGTGCTCCCAGCGCTAGTGAGTAAGCTGGTGTATGCATATGCTTGTATAGCATAGAGGTGTCTGGGAGTGCTCCTGTATGACAAGAGGCAAAACATATATAGCTTTTTGGAGAGAGACTTGTTGGTGTTTCTGTGCAGCATCTGGCTCCCCCGCCACTGTGCCCTGCCACCCCTGGTTTTGGCACTGCCCGGGCCCACCGTGGTCGTGGGCACCACCACCACCATGCATATGGACACTCCCCCGACCCTGCATTGGCACAGCAAGCCCACGCACCTTGAATAAAAGCTCCTTGTGCCCAGGCATGGGGTGTGGATCACTGCCCTGAACGCAGCGCGACGGGGAGCCTGGCCGTTGACCACGCTGACCGACTGGCGTCGAGGACTGCGCAGAGTAGCCTTCTCCACTGAGCACGTTGAGTCCTTGTGGCCTTGCTGTAGTCCTTTGGTCGCAGCAGGGACACCAGGATCGTAGTACTAGTCAAGAAGGAGAAGAATGGAACGCCAGCCAAAGAGGCGGCATAAGAAAGGGGACGTAGGACCCCAGGTGGGGTCGAGTCCGGATAGTAAAAAAAGTGCCCTTCCCTGTAGGAACCCCTACGTGGAACCCAAGGAATGTTATGAAGTTGGTTCACAAGGCTACGTTGCATGCAAGAGCAAAAGACTCTCCAGAGTCAGCACAACACGAAAGGAAGGCTCAATTAGATTTTTGTTTGCATGCATGCATGTCGTCCAATCTTTGTATCAACTACCCGAGTTATCCTACACGCGTGTACCAGACTATAAACGTGCCAGCTTTGCAAACGTCGACATGTCGTGGTACACGCGCGTTGTTGTCTCAAGATGAAGCAAGCAAACCCACGTTGGGCACCAAGTTGGACAAAACCCCACTGTGACCTCGCTGCAGTCGAATAACGTCAAATGACGTCATGGTGCTGGGTATCTGATCCGTAGCGCGGGGCTGGGGTTCCGTTTTTGTGGGCAGTGGGACCCATGTGATTGCTGACGATAGCGTAATGTGAACACTTGTCGATATTCCACATCGTGGATCACGAGAAGCCAGCTTTGGGCTTGGAGCTGGTGACCTGTCAAAAAGGGTTTCAGCTTGGCCCATGAAGGGGAATTTCGTAGAAACACCCGCGTGTCTTCGCCACCCGTTGCTGTTCAAGGGCGTGGCTTGCGTGCTCGAAGTGGTTGTTGTGGCTCATCGTAGGAGTGGCACCAACGTCGTGGCGTGCAGTTTGCCATCGTCCTGCGGGCTGTCACCACTGTCCCACAAAAGTGGTTGTGCCTTGTGGCTGACAGCAGCACGTTGCAAAGCAGTTTCTCCCACAGAAACTCGCTATCCTTTTTTTATGTGAAGAGTGGCGTGGTGCTCGACACCCCAGCGCAGCATGGACGTGCCACGGCCTCGCCTGTGGGCCGTTGCGGCCATCCTCATGCTGTCTACGTCAAGGGCAGCGGGGCAAATGCAGAGCCCGCCCCCCATGGCTATGGGCCACAACCTGGGTCCAAACACGGCCCTGGCGAAAGACAGTGCGTGGCTTTCCCTTGCGTTTGCTCCACCACAACCCCGCGAATCTGGTGCTGCACTGTACTGGTGCCCTGTACTTCATGTACCTTGCGTGGTGGATTTCGTGTGACTGGCACAAACTGCATGGTTTGCTGCGGCAGGGGAGGCCTTGATCGGCTTCAGGGACGCCCTGACGAACTACCCAGCGCTAGCTGCGTCTCACGGCCTCAACTGGGACGACAAGACCGACGTGTGCAGCTGGAAATACATCACCTGCTCGGGCGACCCAGCTCGCGTCACGCAGATGTAAGCCCATGGAACACCTTGCAAAGAAACGAGCTTGAGTTCTCGGCTTTCAAGCAGTGGAGGCCTGTCTTACCCACCTGGGTATGTTCATCTGGAACTGAAGTTGCTCTTGCTTTTGCAGACGGTTTGCTGATGGTCTGGACAGCACAAAGTTTGTTCCAGCGATGGGAGAGCTCACTGAGGGACTCATGGCGTTGGATGCCCTCCAAATATTGTAAGCAGCTTCACCCCTTTACTGTCCCTAATCCCTGTCCTATCCCCAGCAAGACTTGCACACCTGGTACCAGCCAGGATAGGGACAATACAGGGACAATTAGGTGACAGGTTGGCTGCACAGGTGGTTGGGATCCAGATGTTCAGGACCACTAGGGCAGCACGGATGACAGAGAGGTTACTCTTCAGCTATCACGTGATACCCATGTTGCGACAGCAGAGGGCAGTCTCTGAAAAACCCTGCCAGGGGTCCAGCCTTGCTGTCACAGGCACAGCTGAGTCAGCCTTCCAGCCAGGCCAATCAGCCAGCTATCCACACTGCTTTGCAACAGGCGCTGGATTGGCACCAAGGTGTTGATGTCACCCAGTGTCTCGGCAAGTCAACGTGGACAGCTGGCTGATTGGGCTGGCGGGAAGGCTGACTCAGCTGTGCCAGTGACATCAGTAAGGTGTTGGTGGTGGGGTTTAGGGTTTCTGGAGCACAAAAGGCAGGTGACAAGGACTACACCTCAGCCCACGCTGCGGCGCAGTGCCAGTAAAGCAGAGTGGCGACCAGGAAGTATGTGTACTGTCACTGCCACAGCTGAGCCCTGCAGCATACAGCATACAGCAATCCCCAACGTACTTGCCCCCGCCCCACCGTCTCACCACCCAAGCCCCAACACTAGCACAGCGCCGTTGATTACAGCAGCGTACAAGTGAAAACAGCGCTGATGACAGCAGCAAACCAGTTATATTCAGCGCCTTTTTCAGCCTGGGACAGGCATCGTGCCTGAGGCAACCCTAAACCCTAAACTCTGTTGCCCCACGCCCCGTCAGCACCAAAAGGGCATGCGAGTTCGTCACGGTCCCGCACCCAGCACTCAATTGCACACTGTACCCGTGCATGTGAGGCCCACTCTGTTTCCAGGCCTTTCCACGCACCTGTTCTCCCCCTGTGTTGTGCGCGTCAGACCCTAAACCCTAAATTTTAGACCCTCGACAGTACCCTGAATGCCCTGTGTGCTGTGCAGGCACTTCTCTAACCAGGGCCTGTCTGGGCCCCTGCCCAAGTGGGGCGGGATGATGACCTTCCCAAACCTGCTCAGCTTGTAAGTATCGCACCAAAAAGAAAGCGCGATGGAACGCTAGGGCTCTGGCCCTGTTATGCACGTATCAATATTGAAACCTGCGCAGCATGCGGGCGGAGCATATGGTTGGGCATGGATGGGCGCAGCCTGCATGTCATGCTCGTATTGAACCCCGAGGGGGCGCCACAACACACCCAGAGGGATTCTCCTGATCTCTGCGCACTGCTTAACCCACCCATTCACCCCCCTACCTTGCACCACATGAGGGGGTGCTATGAATCTGCCTATGATTAGGGCCAGCACTATCAGGGGTACTAGAATAGTCCTAATCTAGTCCCCCTGGCACTATGGGGTATTCCGCCCCTGGCCCACCGCTCACCCTTCTCATTTCTCCCCCTTGCGCAGGCAACTGAACAACAACCAGCTGTCTGGGGAGCTGCCCATGTCATGGGCGATGCCCGACGCCTTCCCAGGGCTGACTGACCTGTAAGTGTGTGCAAAAAGCCTGGCACTGCATACATTTTGGTGAATGCAACTCTGGTCGTGCTTGTTAGGCGGCGCCAGGAAGCGGGGATAGTCTTTGGGTTGTTGTTAGGGTTGCGTTAGGTGGGGAGCTGCCCATGTCATCGGCGCTGACCTCCGCCTTCCCAGCGCTGACTGACCTGTAAGTGTGCACACCCACCTAGTCTGCGAGGTGGTTACATGTGCACACATGTGTGTAACCAATTGCACTTCTGTGTACCGGTCAGCTAGGCATTGCAGTCTAGCAGCATGCACGCAGGTTGGCTGCCGAGCCGCCGCGGGAGTCCTGGGCATGATTGAGGGTGTGGCGAGTTTTATTGGGTTTGTGTCAGGGTTAAATAGAAGGTGGGCTGACTTACTCCAGCAGGACCTCAAGTCGCGTGGGATCCACGAGTGCTTCAAACAGTGCCAGGAAAGAGCTGCGTGGCGCCGCATATGCAAGACCGACTGCTAATCTGGCTGTATTGCTGGAATGCATGTAACTAACTGACTACGGAGAAGGTGCATTTGTGGGGCGCACACGTTTGCCACTACCCTATCCAATACCCTCATGAAACCCTCCTTCACCCTGAACCTGTCTTGCATCCTTGTAGGGCCGTCGGCTACAACAACCTCACCGTCATGTTCCCAATGGCATGGTGCGACAAGGGGGGCTTCCCGGCGCTGACCAACCTGTAAGTGACCTCCAATTAGGGTTTAGGGTTTGGCACAAACATTGGCACGAGCACAGGCATGCACTAAAAATGATTCCAACTGCAAGCACATGGGTGTCACCTCCGCACAAAAAGGAAAACACCCAATCACTCTGCAGGCGCTGCACCCTATCCAGGATCCTAACCCCTCCCCTCCCATTTCCCCCCTTGCAGCGACCTGAGCTGCCCCACCCACGCCATGATCGAGCCACCCATGGAGGGCTGCAACACATTCTCCTCCCTCCAAGTGCTGTGAGTCCCTAAACCCTAAAACCCTAAACAGTACCGCACCACCCCTTGCTCATCCAACCCATACCCTAAAACCTGCGGGCGATTTGACCTCGCCATGCTGATGGGGGAGCTGCCCCCACTAGGGCACATACACTGGTGGTCAAAATGATTTAGGGACAACTGGAGTGCAGTTGGTCTGGGAACGGGACATCCCTCGGCTTGTTGGCACCCTGTGGATGCCCTTGAGATGGTTTAGGTTTTAAAACCCTGGAGGTGGTTTCAAAGGCATCGCCAACCCCCACTGACCCCCCACCCCTTCCCCCTTTTGCAGGAGGTTCGAGCGAGCCATGCTCATGGGCGAGCTGCCCCCCGAGTGGGGGACCGCAGCCTTTATCCCAAACCTGGTGGAGCTCCATCTGAATGACAATGCCCTGATGGGGGACCTGCCTGATCTGGGGACCGGCACCAACCGCTTCCCATCCCTGTCGGTGCTCAACCTGGGGATGAACGAGTTCATGGGGACCCTGCCCAACAAATACGCGACCACGAATATTGGGAAACTGTGAGTGGCTGTGGTGGTTTTAGGGTTTTGTGGATTAGGGTGTGGGGAGTGGTACGCACCAGAGCCGGGGATTGGTAGCAACAGGGTTTCCATCCCTGTCGGTGCTCAACCTGGGGATGAACGAGTTCATGGGGACTCTGCCAACAAATATGCGACCACGCATATCAGGAAAGGGTGAGTGCCCGTTGGTGGTGAAGGTGGTAGGGATGGTGTTTGGGTGAAGGGTTGGCTTATAGATCGGGCTTAAGGCAGAGTGGCAGAATAGGAGTGTGTGGGATGGTCAAATTGTGATGGGCAAGGAACAAGCAAGGGGTATATAGAAAGAGATCTCTTTCTATATACCCCTTGGAACAAGCATCAACCCCCTCCTGCCTGCACATCCTCTCTCCCTCACTGGTGGCCTCCCCTCTCCCCCCTTCCCTCCCCATTTTACCTTTGGCTCCCCTGCCTCCTTGCCACAGGAACATCTCCCACAACATGCTCATGGGCACCCTGCCACCCGCGTGGGGCACACCCGACTGCTACATGGCACTGGAGCAGCTGTAAGTAAACCCTGAACCTTAACCCCGAATTCAGCTACCTGGCATGCTTGAACCCGACCACCACCTGTGAACCCGCCATGCCGCGTTGTTTCGCCTAGCCACGCCACACTGCACCAAAGGGCATTGTTTCGCCTAGCCATGATAAACTGCGCCTCAATTCTGCCTAGCCATGCTGTATCCAGGAAGCAACAGCCAGCACCCCACTCTGTTCCACCGTGGCCCCACTTACTACGATTGTAATAATGACAATATTATAATACTAATAATAACTAGTTCTTCTCCCCCCGCACATCACTGACATCATCTTCCCTGGTTCTGCAGTGACCTGAGCAACAATGACTTCATGGGAAGCCTGCCCATCAACTGGGGACAGCCGGGGGGCCTGCCCGTCCTCAAGGAATTGTAAGTGGCGGGGTATAGGGTTTAGGGTTTAGCACTTACCCTGCATGTCTTGCGCCAACTAGCCGTGTAGTATTTTTCACCACCCTGCGTGCTATTGCATGTAGGGTTCTATCCCAATGTCCAAGCCTTTATTAGGGGTTAACTACCCGATTACCTGAGCTTCTACCAGCACTGCACGAGCTCTACACACACATGTAATCACAAGTTTCAAGTAAAGGGCTGTCTCAACATAGTTGCTGGCACGTGCAATCACCTCACTCGCGGTTTTCCTCCCCTCTTTTAGGTACCTGAGCAACACCAACCTGACGGGGTCCCTGCCCCCCCAGTGGAACATCGGAATGTCCAAAATCCAGGTCATCCATGTGGAGGGCAATAATTTGGAGGGCCCCATCCCGCCCACCTGGAGCAACATGACCTCACTGGTCACCATGTGAGTGGCTGCCCCCACTTCCACATCCATCAAACCTAATCTAAAGATCTCCAATTCAGACAACCGCCATATTATAATAATATTCGAGTTTTTTGCCTCCCTGAAATAACCAGTTTTGGAAACCCTAGGGGCCACACCCTTGTCAAATGCCCTGCCACAGGGTTACCCCAACTAAACCCTAATCAAACCCTCGACATGCCCACCCTGGTAAACAAAAACATGGAGGGCTTTTCAAGCACGGCCCTCTCATCCCCTAGCCTGTACAACCTTGCTAGCCAAACAATTACCTCCTATAATTATTCAATCAGTCTCCTCCTGCCCCCCCCGCTTGCTCTGAACACAACTTCACCCCCTTGTGCAGTTACATTAAGCCCGGCAACGGCGACCTGTGCGGGACCGACCCCCTGCCCTCCGCGGTCAAGGTGTGCAGGGCGCAATTCCAGCCCAACGCGCCCCCCTGCAATGCCACGGATTCCGCCACACCCTGCACCCCCCAGGACTGCGTGGACCTGACTGCCAACAGCATCACTGTGGGGCCCGTGTGCTCAGGTGCGGTTGCGGAACCCTAAGATCAAAATCTTAAACCCTAAAGTCAAACCTCAAAACCCCCCAGGACTGCGTGGACCTGACAGCCAATGGCATCACTGTGGGGCCGGTGTGCTCAGGTGCGTTTAAGACCCTTAGGGTTCGTGAACCGTAAACCGTAAATCCTAAACCCTGTAGTCAAGACCTAAAACCCTTGATACAGTACCTGGTGGACACCTGCCAGCAAACAGTATTACTGCAAGGCCTGTGTGCTCAGGTGCGCACGGAACCCTTTCTAACCTTTTCTAAGGGTTTAGGGTATTTGAACACCCTCGGTGGGGTGTCGGCAGCGCCAGACTGGTGCAACTCCATGAGCAAAACCCTAGTGCTGACCCCATTCCCCTCCCACCTACAGACCACGTGATGGGCAACGACACCGGCTTCGGCACTCCCACCCCAGCGCCCCTCCCTCCCTCCTCCTCCACCAACGTGGGGGCGATCGTGGGTGGTGTGGTCGCGGGTGTGGCGGTGGTCGCCGCAATCTTCGGCTTTGCCATGTGGCGCCACAAGAAGTCAGCGGCAGACCTCGAGCGCGGCGACTTCACCCTACCAAACCCTAAGGAGGGTGTGGAGTTTCCGGGGATGGAGTACGATAGCGCGAACTCAGACGAGGGGAAGGATGTGATGGGCAAGGTGGGTGTGATAGCTAGCAAGGGCTTCTCTCCTTGAGGAAGGAGAGTTAAAGCATTCCAAAAGGTTGTAGAATATGTTTTATCCCAGGATGAGGACTGCATTGGTGCACCTGGGTCGTGTGCATGATCTGTGCGCTCACCTGAGCGGGATACTTCTCTTGTCCCAGCATGGCACCTGTGTTTAGTGAGAGCTACGTTGGGCACTCATCATAATCCGCATTATTTGTCATTGATAACGTCATGCACATCATTTTTTGAAGAAGCTATGTCTGTATAATTGTGTATTCTCATATTCCTTGTCCCGTAAAATGGCATGCCGCTTGAGAAGCTGTAAACAAAACGCACACCGATTGAATTACCCCTACTATATTCTGTACATTAATGTTTACAAATGTTCTATTTGTGTGTCCTGCAGGGCGGCATGCCGCTTGAGAAGCTGTACAAGACGCATGCTGATTGGCTGATCGCTGAGGACAAGATCGACTTTGTGCTGCGGGCCGATGGCAGCAAGTTTGAGCTGGGCCAGGGAGGGTTTGGCAAGGTGAGGGGAGGAATACCCTATGGGAGGGGCAAGCAAACACACTTGCAAGGTGTCATGAAATTAAGCATATGCTACTCAATCCCATGTGGCGATGGCAGAAATCCTGGACTCCAGCTGCCTGCTGGTTGGCTGATCGTCCACGATTAGGATCGACTTTTGATCGACAATTCGTTGGGATAAAGCTGAGGGCAGATGCCAAATGTAGAAAAGAAATAGCAGTTTGCAAAGAGCTGATACCATTACACTCGCCTTTCTCACACACCCCACCCCACCCTCAACCCCCCACCCCTCAACCCCCCCACCAGGTGTACAAGGCCACCACCAATGGCGGCGTGGACGTGGTTGTGGTCAAGGTGCTCAAGGACTCGTCTGAGGGCATGCGCCAGGAGCTGCTCAAGGAGATTGCGGTGCTCAAAAGCTTTGAAAATAGCCCCCAAAATGCCAAACAATGGCCCCTAAAATGCCTAAAAAATGCCAGTCCTTCAACATCGCCCCTCTCCTCCCCACAGGTGTACAAGGCCACCACCAATGGCGGCGTGGACGTGGTCGCGGTCAAGGTGCTCAAGGATTCGTCTGCGGGCATGCGCCAGGAGCTGCTCAAGGAGATTGCGGTGCTGAAGAGCTGCCACCACCCCAACATCGTGCGCTTCATGGGCGCCTGCGTGACCCCAGATAACACCATGATGGTCACCGAGTTTATGGAGGGGGGCGACCTGTTCAACCAGCTGCAGAGCGAGGCGCGGCGCAAGTTCACCTGGGACATTCCGTGAGTTTTCCCTAGCCCCAAACCCTGATGTAAAACCCTACAGCATTGCTCTTCAAACCCTAATTCGCCCGCCCCAATGGGCGCCTGTGTCACCCGGGATAACACCATGATGGTGACCGAGTTCATGGAGGGAGGTGATGAGCTCAACCAGCTGCAGAGCAAGAACATGCGCAAATTTACCTGGGACATACCGTGAGTGGCTCCAATACCCTGCTTTGAAACCCTAGAGGGTTGCCCTCAAACCCCTATTTCACTTGGGACCCACCTTGAGTGACCCCTAGCCCCATATGTCATGTTGCTCCTCCCTCCTTCCTTCGGGTTTCTTTGCGCATAGAAACCTAGCCGGGGTCTTCGAGGACTAGAAATAGGACTATTCTAGTCCTCCTGCTGGGTCGCCCCTTGCTCACCCGCTTTATATCCCCCCTGCAGCAAGGGCAAGAAGGCGTCTGTGAACCAGCGCATCGCCCTGGACCTGGCCAAGGGTGTCAACTTCCTGCACACGCAGCGCATCGTGCACTTTGACATCAAGTCGCCAAACATCTTCCTGGCAAAGGATGGCACCGCAAAGGTGAGGCACATGTGAAACCCACCATGCATCAGCCACTTATGCAGCAAAGGGCACCTCGCCGATAGTTGGAGTAGGGTTCACAGGTGTGCGTTGGTCGGCAACTCGCCCACCATGTCCTGTTGCTACTTTGCTTTCCCAATTCCCCAGACCACCCTCATATCTCGCAGGTTGGCGCCGTTGGGTTAGTGATATTTTATGATAACCCCGTCATTTCCCGCAGGTTGGCGACGTGGGCTGGGCCACCATGCTCCCCACCAAGGACTTCATCACCTCCATGCAGTTCACCGGCACCTCCAAACCCCAAGCTTTTTTAGTCTCAATCTAGTCATCCTCTTGATTTCTGACAATGTTCTAATGATAATCCGTCATTCCCTGCAGGTTGGCGACGTGGGCTGGGCCACCATGCTCCCCACCAAGGACTTCATCACCTCCATGCAGTTCACCGGCACCTTTGCGTGGGCCGCACCCGAGCTGCTGCTCAACAAGCCCTGCAGCGAGAAGGTTGACATCTACGGCATTGGGGTGGTGCTGTTTGAACTCAGCACCCACGAGGTGCCCAAGCGGGGCATGCTGCGCGCGCTGAGGTGCGAGCTGGTGTGCTGGAGGAAGTACACGTATTATTTGGGGGTGAGATAGTCATTTAATGGTGGTTTCAGTGGTGTAAGGGTTGGTAGTTTTGGGACCCTGCAGCGAGGAGGTCGACATCCACGGGATTGGGTGGTGCTGTTCGAGTTGAGCGCCCATGAGGTGCCCAAGCGGGGCATGCTGCGCGCTCTGAGGTGAGTTTCGGGGGTTGGTGGCTGGGGAAATGCCCTTTTCTGGGGGTAAATGCCCTGTAAATTGATGGCTCCAGTGGGTGGGGTTGGTGGGTAGAGAGCCCTTGCAGTGGAGAAGTTGACATCTATGGGATCGGGGTGGTGCTGTTTGAGCGCAGCACCCATGAGGTTCCCAAACGGGGCATGCTGCGCGCGCTGAGGTGAGTTTCGAGAAGCTCTCAACAGAACCCTAACAATAACCTTATTGCCCATGCAGGGCTGGTGACGACTGCCCCCCAGAGGTGCCTGCCCTTGTCTCCGCCTGCCTGTCCGAGGACCCTGCCCAAAACCCTACCCAAAACCCTACCCAGACCAAAACAAAACTCAATTTTTAATTGAAAACTACCATCTGCGCAGGGCTGGCGAGGACTGCCCCCCCGAGGTGGCCGCCCTTGTCTCCGCCTGTCTCTCCGAGGACCCTGCCCAAACCCTGCCCAAACCCTATCGAAAACCCTACCTAAACCTTCACACTGGCCTCGCCACGGCCACAAGCACCTATAACCTATGCATTGCAAAAATTAAAATTAAGCTTAACCACCATCGGCGCAGGGCTGGTGAGGACTGCCCCCCCGAGGTGGCTGCGCTTGTCTCCGCCTGCCTCTCCGAGGACCCTGCCCAGCGCCCCAATAGCAAGGAGGTGGTGGCTGCCCTGCAGTCCCTGTCAACCTACGCCACCCGCGCCAGCTCAAACACCTCGGTGGCAAGCTCCTTCATGATGGGGACCGGCATGCTCAGGTAGGGGAGACATCTAAACTTGCGATTCCCCCCCTCATTTTGGGGGGGATAAACTCTAGATGATGAATTTACCTCCATGGAATTTTCAAGGTTTTTGCAAGATTACTCTTTCTCATGGAGAATGGCATGCTCAGGTAGGGAAAATGGAGACACAGTGGAACTTCTAGTAATTGTAGTCCGGATTTCTTACGTAGCAGCATAGTCCTCGTATTTATGAACTCGCCTGTCAAGATATCAATGTGTTTTGTAGAGAGACTGAAAGACAAAAGTACCTAAATAAACTCAACTCACCTGTGCTTAGATAGTTGTTCATGTATCTCCTTGCCATGCGCAGGGGTGGAAGCGGTATGACTGCAACGGGAGGGGATGGGATCAACACGGCCAACACTGCGAACCACACAGGGGGCTCAACTCAAATCAACTCAGGCGCCTCAGGGATGAGCCAAGTTGGGCTGCTGAGTGGCAAGGGGGATAATGATACCTCGGGCCCAAAGTAGGGCACACCAAAGGGGGGTAAGCTAGGGCATCCAGGATGGTGTGGCACTGTGGGGTGCCAGCTGGATTGAGGCGGCATTTTGAATTTGGAGCACACAATGGGGGGTGGTTGGGAGCAGCGTGTATGCCAGCTGGGGGGCCTTCGGTTTGAGCTTGGGTGGTTGGGTGGCTTGGGTGGTTGGGGTGCTGAGTGGCAGGGGGAGAATGTTACCTTGTAACATAAGTAAGGGGGAGAATGTGAGGCGCCGTGCTGCCTTCACACTACTACGATATGCGCCGTGATTGATGGGAGGATCTGGGATGTAGCGCCCTTGGATGCATGCAGCTACTGAAGGGCTATGCAGCGGGAGCAATCAAGCAGTTTTTGAGATCAACTCTCCATCTTCAACTCCACAAACCATCTTGGGGCTGTTTGTTTTTTGGTACATTGTTTGACAATCCATCCGTCTTTGCAAAAGTTGGCCGTGAATTGTTGATGCACTTTTGTGCGATGTTTCTCTGTTTGGTATACCTTGCGATGCACTACAATGGCACGCTTTTTACTTCACTGTTTACTGTGCGATGCACCCATGGCCGTGCTGCGTTGCCAGCCTCTTGTCCTGTCCATAACTGGTTTCCATCCGTATTGGTGCCGGCCCCACTTCACATGTTTTTGGGGGAATGCCGGAATGTTAAAATGCACCGGCTTTGTGCTGCCGGTGTCACCGTATTTTGCACGGGATAAATGAGCCACTCTGATTGCCTGCACTGTCAGGTTAAGGGTTGGACTGCAGGAGTGTGTTATACTGTCGCACAATGCATGACATATGGCTCCCTCGCTTACGGGGTGATTTTACTTCATGATTTCGTCTGGAAGACTTAGTGTATGGAGCATGTGTTGGTGCTCAACCTTTTCAGCAAGGGAGTCTCTTGGTTCAATTATGATACAGGGCATGGATGCAGATTTTTATTGGTAACAATTCGTTGGAATTAGTACATAACGGGGCCTGATGCTCAGACAAATCCATTCCGCTTGACCGCGTTCAAGTTAATTTTTACCATGCCAGTTTTAAATAGTACGTATGGTGCGCACTGTTGTTGCGCATGGTTGCTGGCCCAAGGAATGTTTTCTGTTTGGTCTTTCTGCTTCAGCAGACCGGCTTTTCGGCAGGGCATCACGGATGTCACACAGGCTGTCAGATTTCCCCATCTGCACTTTTACAGTTACCCTTTTTGTTCCCATATACTTTTTCAACAGTTTGTACCTGCACCTAGATTGTGTGACACTGTACTCCAGCCAAAATGCCACAGCAAACTCATAAAAACTTGTTTATGCAAATATTTACCTACATGCCCTGGAAAATTTGACGGCCAGATGATCTGCCGTGGACGAGGACGGGCATAGGTCACTTGATGCAGCACAGCAACGACAATTTTAAAGGTGACATGAAAAGAAAAGCTTCGTTGACGCACCAGGCGCTTTGCCAACTCACAATGTTTCAACACTGTGGGAAAAGGCAGCAACATGAGTAATCACTCCCATTGTGGCATGATCCACAAATTATAGCAACACGGTGCTGACTAGAAGGGTGTGCCACAACCGGAAGCAAGTGGTTGCAGTGGCTTATGAAGGAAACGTAGCAAGCAAGACTGCTCCCCAGAACAGGACCCATAACTTCCACAGGGCTGGTCCAACTTTCCAAGATGAAAGAAGGGGGTGTGGTGTTCAGATGCGCACTGCTGGCCCAAGTCATTGCTGTGCCTCTGGAGCCACTGCCAGCTTGAACTGCCTCCTCATGTCGCGCACAAACTGGCTGAAGTTCCCCGTGATGTTCAAAGCTGCCAGCAGCTCTGGCAGGGCCGTCACAGGTGGCTCACAGGAGGTCACTGCAGAAAAGGAGTTTTTTTGCGGGATCAAGAAAGAACTTTTTTTACAGATAGTGACGTAGATACTGCCGGCCTTTGCAGTGGCTTTTGAAGGGCAGGTGTGGGGCACTGTTGGTGGATGCAATCCACACAGGACAGGCATGGCGCTGCAACTGTAGAGTAATAGACCGGGGTACAGGATGTTGCAGATGAAAAGGTTGCCAAGCCAGGCAACACTGTTCTACGGCACCTTTTGCCAAGGGCCTCCTGTGACTGACCTTTGTACTCGTTTCCATCCAGCACCTCAACCGCAAAGCTGTGCTCGGCTTCTGGGTTGTCTGGGTTGATCTTGGTAAATATGAGGGAAAGCTCCGAAGAACCGTCTACAGCACAAGCACCAGATCAACACAGCCCTGGGTTCAGTGGTGAGGTTGTATGCCGGTGCCTGCAAATACTCATCCAACCTTTCTTCTCAAACATCAGCCCCAGGCGTTGCTCATAGCAGCTCAAAGCCGAGGCGAGAGCAGCCAGCTTCTGCTCCCGGTGCTTTAGCTCCTGGTTGATGTCTGCAGCAGGTGTGTTCAACAGTCAACCACGGCTACAGAGCAAGCTGGGGAGGGTTGCTTGCAGTTGTGCTGGTGGTGTGCAGTTGTGGGGGTTGCTTGCTGGTGTGCAGGGCGTGTAGTACCTGTTGACTGCGTTGCATGACGCTCCTTCTCGTTGTTGCAGACTGTTTGCAGTTTCTGGACCTTCAAGGGCAGCTCGGTTTCCTTCAGCTTCAGTGCATCCAGCTCTGCTTGCAAACTGCTTTCATCCTGCTGTTCACTTTGCAACCCTGCACAACCCCCGACAGAAGTCAGCCAGCCAATCTGGACGCAACTCTCGATAGCAAGTGGGTAGGTCAAGCCTTACGTTTCTGCAGCTGCTCCGCCTGGGTTTCAAGCAGCTCCTTTTGGGACTGTAGGTTGGAGATGTTCTCTGCAAAAGACCCAAGCCCAGTTAGCCCCAGGTAATGATTGGAAACGCTGCTTCAAGTACAGGGGGTGCACCCACCCTTTCCCTCCTCCACCGTCTTGACGTGAGCGTCCCTGGCAGATTCGCTCGTTGCGCACGCGTCAGTTGCCCAGGTGTCAAACTTTGCCCTCACGGTGTCCAACTCACTCTGCAAGCCTTGCACGTCAATTTGAAACCCCATTGCAACTCCCGAGTCCGTGTGCTGGCAGAAATGTTTAAAAGAACCAACCCACGTTTCAGAACTTATACCAAACAGCCTTATTAGAGGAGCCTGGAGAGCTAAAGCCCACTAGCTACACAATATTTGGTTTGGGGTGGTTTCTATACACCACGATGACGCTCGTATCCCGTTGCACAACTGTAGCACAAAGGTTCTTACACTCCAAGCAGCGACTGAAACTCGAGGCTTGCAGTGAACACGCGCGAATACTGCAAAAGACAGCGATGTTTGCACCCATTCTGGTTTCAAACAGGCTTTTGTGGTCTTTTTTCCAGCGGTTTGACTTTAATTATGAGGATTATCGATTTCAGTAATCCCCGGGACACCTGGTTTTGGAACCTTTTTCAAGCAGTGACCCACCAGTGCAAAGCGGTGTTCAGGTTGTCACGCCAGTATCAAAACACGCAACAAAATAACTGGTGTGCCACTTGCCAGTACTGGGCTCGACGTTACAGCGACGATGGCAGCGTTACTAGGAGGTGCCCACCGCACGTTGCAACGAGGGCTGCTCAACCCACTCAGGGACTTATCACAGCTGACCAACAACACTCCAACAGAACACTCCCTTCTCTGCCGGGACGTTTGCCAACATCACCAGGTGCGTCCAGCGTCCACAACCCTGCCGCTTGTGTCCCACCACAGTGGTGGCTCAGATCATGCCACGCCCGTTACCTGTTGATCCGCCTGGTGCGCTGCAACACGAGACAGTGATTATGAACCAAAGCCCATTCCGATGTGGGTGCCAGTCCACCACGTCGTGTCTATACTTGCATGGGTGGCATGCATCACTGCATGCATGCATAAACCACCAGAAGCACTAGCAGTGGCGCATACTCACATTCACATATATACCGCCAGGAAATCAACCTCCATGAGAATATAATGGCTAGTTGTTTGCAATAAGCCGTGTTTGGTGACACCTGTACTGTCCTATGCCTGCAGCCCGCAAGTGTTGCCACTGACTGTCCTTCAGCCCCAACCACCAGCAGCAGCAGCAGCAACAGATGGGTCCCACAATCTCCAGAAGCGCACCACTCTGGTTCCCAGTCACCATTTACGTCCCACAATTATATCTCGCCGGGATGGCATCCCGCGCCATGCCATCAGGTTAGTGCGGCACGGCCACACGCCCCACCAGGGCATGCCCGTCCTGGCGCCACCCCTGCTGAACCACATGGAGCCCATCGGTGGCAAATAGGGTTTCCATCCACGCCCCGCGAAACCCTACAGAGCCACAGGAGTATACACACTGCCCACACGCGCGAGCAACACCCACACCAGCAATGGCAGCTGCATACCTCCCCAAGCCATCCACACCCTGACAGCCAAACAAGCGCAGCCTCTGGCGTTTCAGATGCACCCACCACCACCACCACTACCACCTCCACCGCAGCCACAGCCACCAGCGCATCCCCACCCACCGCCGTAACAGCCACCACTACCACCGCAACCACAGCCAGTGGGGTGGAGCAGCGGGTGGTGCTGTACCGGGGGCGCTTCCTGCTCACATTCAGGTTACTGGTTCGATTCAAGATCTTCCAGCTTGGGGGGGTAGCGGCGCTGGCTGTGCCCATCAATACATTTTTGGTGCAGGTAGGGGGCAGAGGTGGGGGTTTGTTAATCATGTATGGTGGATCATATATCCAAAAAGTTTTGATATTTTAGAAATATCAGCATGTTTTTCTGCCTTGATACCCAAACTCAAGACCTTGAAAATAAAGGAAAGCGGTTGTGTTTTCTCAGGGTATGATCAGCCCCACCCAGGGCCTGCTTGCGGGTGGGCTGCTGCTGGGATGCGGCATCGCTTCCACAACCCTGTGGTACTACTCCCGCCGATATGTGGGGGAGCTGGCGCTGATGGCCAAGGAGGGAAAGCAGATGCTGCGGTTCAGCGTCATGGACTTCTGGGGTCATCGAGAGGTGGGGCCCAGGGGTTTGGTTTACTGTTGGGGTTGCATTTAAGCCACAGGGTGGTAGAGGTAGGGAGACAACTATGGTTCCAACCAGCGTCATGGTTGCCTGGGGCATCGGGAGGTACTACCTAATAAGTTCTTGGGGGATGTGTAGGGGGCATAGCGATTCGGGGGATGAGCTCAGTGTCCTTTGCAGCTGGTGGATGTGCCTGGCGATGATAAATGCGTGGGATTTGCTTTTTGTCAATATAGAAAAGTAAACACGTGGACAAACAACATTGTGTCGCTCGAGGAGTTGGTGCCCCCTTTCCAGGGGATGAGCAACGGTGCAATTGCATCCCTGGCAGCTGAGCGGCTGTTCCCCGTGTGGTTGGGCTTAGAACACTGCAAGAAAAGCGCAGATTTCCCCCCCCCAAAGTTCCCTGAGCAGACCCTGTGGTGTGTGCAGGACAACGATGTGGCCCTAGGGGACCTGGTGCCCCCCTTCCAGGGGATGAGCGACGCCGCGATCGCATCCCTGGCGGCTGAGCCGCTGGTCCCCGTGGATGTGGTTGGGGACAGGCAGTACGTGATGTCCATTCGCTATGGCCATTTGAAGGAGCAGAAGCTGCTGCTGAAGCTGCTGAAGGGGGAGCTGGTGGATGGCGATGCGGGGCAGCATGGCGGGGTACAGAATCCAGCGGGGCCTTCGGTCCTGCAAAAACAACAAACGTTGTAAGGGTTTAGGGTTAGTTTAAGATTAGGGGCTCCGGTCCTGCAAGAACGACAAAAGTTGTAAGGGTTTAGGGTTACATATTAGGGTCAGGGCATGCGGTCTAGCAAGGACAACAAACGCTGTAAATGGTGACATGCTAGGCCTGCTTGGTGTCGCTTAGCGTGACTGCTAGTGTAGCCAACTTTTGCGGACCCTTTCTTTCTTCTTCTTTCTAGCTGTCCTGCTAGAACCAAGGGAGGGAACTGTCTGCGGTGCAATTGCTGGAGCAGCTTTGGTGGCCTATTGCAATACCCAGAGGGGTAAGGGTACAATTGAAGGTGTGTTTGCCAGGGAGTACTCAGTTGGTGTGGGACCAACCTGTCTTTGACGAATCAGGGGATAGCGCTTGCCGGCATGTTTAAGCCTGCCGTGGTCACAAGTCACGCCAAGCGGTATTTGTAGGCGGTAATATTGGGTGGGCACGCACTGACTTGGGGCATCAGCCACCTTGCAAGCTACTTCACCAGCTCTTGTGTATGAGACATTGGCTCCTGGTTTGAGTTGACGCCATCCACTGAGGAAGCCCGCCCAATAAGGCAAAAGAAGTATCCTCGCCTAGGGCAAAATGGGAAAAAGACAATCGCAACCGGCAGGATTCGAACCTACGCACGAAACCGCAGTGGATGACGAGTCGCTGCTGAAACAGCGGGTTTCAAGTCCACCCCCTTGACCACTCGGGCACGGTTGCAGACACAATGCACGAAGTGTATTTCCTGCTGTCTATATAGCAGGATAAAGTGAACAATTCCCCTGCTATGTTTTACTGGTACTAGCCCCTTGATGACACAGTAAATGTGGCGAATTTGAACTTTACTGGGACGCGTTCAGGGGAGGATCACATGGATAGTAAAACAAGTAGGCCAAGCTAGCCTAGGCACCCAGACACACCTGATGACCCGCGCGTTCACGCCTCATACACTTGGAATGTCTTCTTTAGCCGTCCCTGGGCATTACTGTTCACGCACACAGGCCGGTTTGCAAGCGCACTCGGGCACACATTTTTGCATGCATGCATGCTTTAGCCTATAGTTTGTATACTTGCAACCAGCCAGCAAATTAAGGCAGTCTGTCCTCTTTGACACCCTCCTTACGCAGGGACCGTGCACCTACTGCCAAGTTGCGTCAGCATTTGCAAGAGTTTGGCAAGTCAGCAGCATGTGACTACTTCAATATCGCCCCAGCGTGAGATAAGACCCATATGTGCCTTCACACATACAACTGCCAACAATGTCCAGTTGAGCTGGGCTTTACCTTGTCACGACAAGGTGACCCGTTGTGGGAGGGAGGTGCAGCGTATCTGGTATAAATACCTGCTTGCAACTTCTCTGGGACTCAGCTGCTTGCGCCACTAAGGTATGGCACAGCAGTGGGCATACATATATACACCCCCCTCTCAGGGCATGCAAGCTCAAACTCAATGCCAGCTGCAGTGCGCAACAGGTCATGCATGGTTGCTGGTAGCTTGGGTTGGCACAAGGCGACTGCACTAGGTCCCTTGGCTCACAACAAGTTGAGGTTGCAATCAGGTCCTTCTGCAGCCTTAACCCCCCCGTGTTGTTCTTCAACCACGGTGATGGCAGTGCCTCGAGGTCTTGGCTTTTGAACCTTGGCTGTCCAGTGGTCAACCTCAAACCCTCTAAAACCCTCCCTCTTGGGCAGCATTCAGTCCGCCCGCTGATTGTTCACACGATGCTGACTGAGACACAACGTCTATCGTGCTGTCATCGAGGTCCCTTTGAGGTCCCTCCTGACGTCTCACCTGGAGGAGCACCACTGGGTTGCTGGGATTGCAACTCACATACCATCACTCTTTATTCAGTGCTAACTCAGTGCTAAACCCAGTGTGTTTATATGGTGTAGTGCTGCCCACCCTCTGTGTTGCACCTCTGCCATAGTCCATCCTGTCCACTACAACCACTTGCGCCTACCACGATGGCTAATACATTGGCTGCACACGGCCCCCCACCGCTAGTCATGCTCCGTGACAGCACAGACATCTATCCAGGACCTCACATGACCCCTCACCTTGAAGCGCCTCGGCCCCTGCCTGGCTGGTGGAGGTGAAGAGTCGAGGCTATCCTCCTCACTTTCACTCTCACTTTCACTTTCACTTTCACTTTCACTGGAGTATGCTGCAGCTGCAGCTACTGCACCACGCTTCACTGGGCGCCCTTCATACTCTTCAAGGAGGGCCAGCACAGCCTGCAGCTCTATTTTATCCGCCCTGAGGGACCGCTTTGCTGCCTCGCGCAGTGCGATCTTGTCCAGCTTCTCCTTGTGCATCGCGATGCTCCTCTCCTGGACCTCCGACAGTTTTGTGAGTGCCGCCACGTGCTCCGACAGGGAGCGATTTGCCTGGAGGGGCACCAGTGTGCTGAGTGTGCATCGGCAATGCGTGCATGCATTCAGTACGTGCAGACCCAAGATACCCAAGACAGTCAATACCAGAGAACCTGCTCATACCCATCCGCTTCCTGCACACGCCATGCAATCACGTACCATCACTGCTTATCCAGTGCTAAATACAATATTGCGTTTATATGCCTGTAAAAGTGCTGCCCACTTGTAGCGACTCCGCCTCTGCCTGGATGGTGGAGGTGGCGCCTAGAGGCCATCCTGCGCACTACAACCACTTGCGCCAAAACAAGTAGCTGATGCGTTGGCAGCAATGTGCGTAATCCTCTTCCTTAACCAACGCACCTTCAAGGACAGCTGCGTATATATGTATTATATTCTTTTATTTATTTGGCAGCATGCAGCACCGCACCTCCCTCTCCCCCTCCAGCTGCTGCATGGTGATCCTCATATCCTCCAGTGCCTGGCTGCTGGCCCTCCGTTGCTCCTCCAGTAGCTGGCTGTTGGCCCGCCTCTCCTCCTCAAGTTGCTGCATTGCCTGGTCCAGCTGCTGCCTGCTCGCCCGCGTCTCCTCAGCCAGCTGCAGCTCAAGCTCTGCATATATCAGCAAAGTTGACACGTGAGCTGCGTTTTGAGGTTGTTTTGACACTGCCACGTTCTCAGGCTGGTTTGTGGAATACCAGTCAGTCGGGGGTTAGAACTCGCACCACTGGTATGATACAGCAAGCTTCACAGGCAGCCTGCTGACAGTGTATGATAGACCTTGCAAAAGGCAGAGCTTTCCTGTGACGATACCAATACCTGCATAGCTGCGGTGCACGTGCATCGCCGCAATGGCAGCGGGGCCACTCTGCAAGCCCACCTCGTTGCAATTGAGAAGATGGGCCAGGTTGAGTGCCGGTGACCTGCTTAGCAAGCCCTTCGAGAACTGTGGCAACCTCTGGCGCCTGTGGGGAGGGGAGGGTGGGTGGACGCACGCACACACAAACCCTAAAACCTAATACCCTAAACCAGGCACATTGTCCAAGGTCCAAGATAGGGCAAATTTGAAGCTTAAGCTCCGACTAAGTCTTGCAGAGGGGAGATCTCTGACTTTATCACAGGACCTCATTTATATGCAAATGTAAGATATGGTTGCACACCTACCAGGTCAAGCGCGCTTGTGCCCTGTGGTGGTGTTTGAGGCTGGCTTGAAGCAAGCCCCAGCTCCCTGAACGCTACACCAACTTTGACCACCAGCTCCCACATGGCATTCAGCCTGGCAGATGCCACTTGAAGTTGCCCAATTGCTTGCTCACACTGGAAGCGCAGCGGGTTGACTGCCTGGGCATACACAACCTCCACCGTCTTTGCTGCCACCTTTCTGGCCACGCTCCCCACTGCCATTCAAAACCCGTTGCTGCCGTTGCTATCACTTTTCCTGGTCCCGGCGATCAGCTCCAGTATGGCGGTAGTGCTGTGATACTTGGAGAGGTCTACATCGGGTACTACACCGGGGATGACAATTGAGCCAAGGGTAAAAGCAGTGGCGACCTGCCAGGAGGCGGGGTTTGCCAGGCAAGCCAGGCGAGTCATCGTGCCGGGCTGCATACAGAGTCGGGGCCGCTCCGGCTGTCCTCCTGAGTCTGGTGCGCTCATGTCCATCACGACAACATGTGGCAAGTGCTTGTTTGCTGCCCAAAAGCTTTCGTTGACCAGTGTGTGACGCCCACTTGCAGCGGCTTCGAGTCCTAAAGAGTTTCAAAAAAGTAGGGTCTTTGTTCCCACGCTTGCGGGGATGCCCATTGCGTTAATAGTCTGGCAAACAGCATTTTAGCAGGTTTGAACAGTCACGCGACAGGCACTGACAGCTGGGAGATTGTAACGCACACCACGGCATTGCCCCGCATGCCTGCTGCATGCACTTTGCCACATTGCATGCATCTGCTCACAGCTGCTGTTCGGAGAAGGGCACCACTTGGTATACCATTTTTGAAAAACTCGTGTAGCTCCACGTAAAGATGCAACAAGTGGTCACCTTTGCAAACCTCCATCCAGGCAAGCATTCGTGCTATTTCAAAGGCTTTGCATTGGACAGAACGACCACACTTGCACCACTGTGCAGCATATAACCAAGCGACATGGTAGGACAAGCCACCAATATGGGGGTGATAGGGCATCTTTCGGTACACTGCAGTCAACAGTAGATGGGTACCTAGAGCAGCACCTACACTTCACAAACGGGTTACCGTAAAATGTGTAAGACTCTTCTGCAGCAAATGTTTCCTCAACCTAGGTTAATTCCAACTTGGGCTCCGCATGACCCATTATAAAGCGCTGCTGCAGAGGAATCACACTGTCTTCAAGCAATTAGCTACTGAAGGTGCACGGGCGCCTGCTCCCCGCTGCAACCCACACGGCAGTTGCAGATCGCAATGTAGAGGTCTTGTGTAGAAAATGCAATCAAAGACCTGCCCCCGCTTTCAACACACAGCTCCAAATTTGCTGTCAACCTTACCAGAGTCGCCGCCATAGATCCTACAGCATCCATTCCGCTTCTCGACTTCCAGCCCAGTTATTGCAAAGGTAACAATGGCACAGTATTGGTACCTCACTTCACTCCGCATTGCAAAAGGTACCAATGGCACAGTACCTCACTTCAATCTGCATTGCAACAATTCAAAACTCGCCCCGCATCCAGGTTCTAGGTACCCTAAACCCTAAACCCTGAACCCCAGACTCGCCCCTCGTCCAGGTACTCTCTAACGACTATTTCTGTGTGCAGCGCTCGCATGGGCATACTCTTTGCCCGTGCGGCCTCACTTCCTGAGCTCGGGTGGCAGCTGTGGCAGGAAATGCTCCTGTGCATACAGCTCAGCCGCCTTGGAGTCAAAGCGCACCCTCCGGAAGTCAAACCACAGCACGTTGTTGCGCAGGAGGCAGGACTGCAAGTCGCGGCACACAGCCTCAGCAAGGGTAATGAAGCATGCAGTAAAACACCCCCTGGCAGGGCGTATAGGCGACGATAGCCACAAAAAACCTGGGTAAGGGTGCAAATAGGGCAATCGACCAACGCATTAGGATCCCAAACCCCTTGGCAAGGGATGTTAGGGCACAAACTTGAATACCAAGCCCTTGGCAAGGGTAACCCTAAAACCCTGCTCCTCTGGCATCAGCCACCTCGACTACAACCCTCAACCCTCAACCCCTAAAACCCTCACCTGCTCTGCTGAATCTGGCACAGCTTCTTCCACTACAACCCTAAAACCCTAGAGCCCTATCACCCTAAACCTTAAAACCCTCACCTGCTCCTTGGGGTCCGGCACCAGCTTCCTCCACTCCCCAGCACTGATGATCCTGCTGTAAACCCTAAAGGATCTTTAAAAGACCCGGCTTAGCTTCCTCCACGACAACTCTATAACCCTAAAACCCTGAACCCTAGGACCCTCACCTGCTCCTTGGGGTCCGGCACCAGCTTCCTCCACTCCTCTGCACTGATGCTCTTGGGAGTCTCTTTGGACCTGCAAGGCGGCACAGGGGACGCTTTAGGCTTTCAGGGTGTCCAAAGAAGCAGGAATACCCTGCAAAACACCCTACACTCTATACAAGGGACGCTGTGGACCTGCACGGCAGCACAGGGGGCGGTTATAGGGTTTTAGGGCTCAGGAAACTCTGTGAGAAAGCCCTAACCCCTGTGGGAGCCCCAGCTGGCCTAGTACCCACTCTGCCCACCACAACGCCCACCGATGGCCAAGCAGACGGCCATACACAGGCCACCCTAAACCCGCATACAGGCTTATCGTGCCCTATTTTTTCCAGGGGGATATATGATTCTAATCCTGCAGGTGTAAACTAGGAGGCCACAGGGACCTCGCCAGTGACTGGCAGCTAGTCCACCTGCCGACAAGCAGTCTCAGACTGCTCGGATTAGAACCAATGCAGCAACCCAATGCCAACCTCTCGCCAACCTTGCACCCAACGCTGGCCAAGTACCCACTCCTTGCCTTCTGCCATCACCCACCTGAGGAGCCTTGATGACCGCTGCTGCTGATGCCCTGTGGGGGGTGGCCATCAGGGAGCCCCCACCAACGGCACAATACCCACTCCTGTCCCTATACCCACCACTGGCCAGCCCCACGCCTACCACTGGCTTAGTACCCACCGCTGACCCGATACCCACCCGGTCTACACAGGGGGTAGGGGATTGCAAACATCCAGGCACCATTCCTAATCCAATACCCACCTGAGGAGTGCCTTGATGACCGCCGCCGCTGGTGCCCTGTGTGGTGTGGCGCTGAGGAAGCCTGCTGAGTCATAGTCGAGCTCAACAGAGGATGCCAGGGTGTCTTTCACCTCTGCATGTGGGGAGGGAGGTTGTTAGAACCACTTGATGATCATCAGATGACATCAGATAATGGTAGATCATAACCTGTTGATCTCATCTGATTGATGAGGCTTAATTGCATGTCCTCAACTATCATCAAAAGCATCCATCATGGATTAGAGGTATAGATATGCTGCATGTCGGGGCAATGCCGGCAAGGGTGTTAGAAGTGGGTTCCCTTTTCTGCCAATATCGGCAATCCCTGACTGGGGATCTATAATCATTCCACCTGTTCAATCCTTTCCTCGCCCCTGGTTGATTTCCCTGTCCAGCATGCATCAAAAACAACATGTAAGCACATAGATATAATTCTCAGTTTTAATCAAACTGCATATCCTCACCCGGGAAGGTCTTTCCCCTGCCCAGCAGGAGCACGCACTTCTGCAGCCGCTGGAACCGCCCGCCTGCCACGCCAGCCACCTGCAGACACACATGGGCAAGACATGGATTAACCACACATGGCAAAAGCGCACGGGCATGAGCAGCGGGCAGACACACACGGGCATGCGCGGCGGGCAGACATCCGCGGGCAGCCTTTACACACACACAGGCTGTGCACCAATGGAACCGACAGTCTCTTCCGCTGACTCAGAGCACAGCAAGCCTGCTGAGAGCACAACAAGCCTGCGCGCCACAACTCCTACGATGCAAGCTATATACACTGTGATTGTGACACATTGCTCGCTGACGAGGGTCTGAGGTGAGGGTCTAAGGTACTCGGAGGATGCAGTGCACATGACGCACAAGCTCCGCTGGCTTAGGGTCCAGCCGAATGTTTATAGCCGGCTGATTAGGGTCTGATGTTTAGGGTTTATAGTTTTTGGAGAAAGCAGTGCACATGCCACATCTGCTCCGCTAGCTTAGGGATCAAGCCGCTGTTTAGAGCCTCAGGGTTAGGGTTTAGGGTTTTTGGAGAGAGCAGGGCACATGCCACATCTACTCCGCTATCATAGCTAGCTATAGCTTGGGGATCACGCCGCTGTTTTGGGTCCGAGGTTAATAATTAGAGTTTTTGTGAACAGTGCACATGGCCTACCTTTTGCGTTAGCTTGGGGATCACGCCGCTCGTCAGGGTCTGAGTTTAGAGTTTAGGGTTTTTGGAGACTGTGCACATAGCCTACCCTTTTTGCCAGGTTGGGATCCAACCCGCTGTTGACCAGGAAGGTGGTGGCATCCTCATCATTCAGCTAGGGTTTAGGGTGTAAAGATTTAGGGTTTAGTTTTTTTGGAGACAGTGCACATGTCGCACCTTCTTTGCGAGGTCAAGGTCCAGCCCGCTGTTGACCAGGAAGGTGGTGGCATCTTCATCATTCAGCTCGTCGATGCGCAGCACAGGCTCGTAGGCGCGGCTCCACGCAGGGCGCTCTGAAGAGAGGAAACATAAGTTGTTCAGTTTACGTTCCACAAATTGTCCGTTTGCCCATGTCATAGCATTGGGGAGTACCCCCTGATCGTTCTTGTTCAAAGCATCATATCCCTGTGGACATGGGGTACTGTATACATGATGATATACACTTGGTGACAGGGGAAGCTGCCCGACTTACCTTGCAGCTTCTTCTGCGTCTCAGGCTCGCTGACCACAAACCCGAAGCCCTGAACCCTAAACCCTTACCCTGTAGCTTCTCCTGCGTCTCGTGCTCGCTGACCACACACCCTGCACCCTACAAACCCTAGACCAAATATCATAGACCCTAGACCCTACTCCGTTACCCTGCAGCTTCTTCTGCGTCTCGTGCTCGCTGACCACAAATACGGTGGTGATGATCTGGGACTTGGCCCAGTCACGCGCAAGGTCCTGCATGCGCATGTGAGTGGATCAGCGCATGTTCAAAACCCTAGTGTAGGGTATGACAGAAACACCGTGGTGATGATCTAGGACTTGGGTCAAATATGAGCAATGTCCTGCGGCAATGCATTGATGGGGGCACAAAATAAAAATCCACCTTATCTTGTGTAGGCTATGGCAGAAATGATGGACAAGGCCCCAGGTGTCCACCCCTCCTATCACCCACCACCACCTACAGCGCCTCCATCATGCCGCCTACACCACCAGCACCAGCACCACCGCCACCACCACCCCACCTGCAGCGCCTCCAGTGCCCTCGCGTCGTGCTCCCTCAGCCTATCAGTATCATCGATGACAAGCACAAATGGGCGGTTGTGCTCGGCTTTGTACCGCTGCCCCGCCTGCTCCAGAGCGCGGCAGGCCTTGTCCAGCTGCTCAAGGTGAGGGGAGGAACTGCCTGCGGGAGGGATGACCAACATTTGTTCATAGATGTTGCTTTTTGGCAGGCAGCTCCTCACCCCAGGTGGGAGGCAATTGATTATCGTATCCTCCTTCCTGCAAGCACTCCTTCATCACCGATCCGATCCAAGGCATGCTTGATGTGGCGTGATGGAATGCAGCTGCCACCTTTTGCCCGACCATGGATGCCCAGCTGAATGACAGATTGACCACCTTTTTGGACATCATAGCCCCGTAACCACAACTCAAAAGTTTCTCCCCATATTGTGACCCAACCTGAGCACCAAACCAACCAATCTAGAAAATGTGTTGAATGCTACTTGAAGCGCACCTGCCACTTTTTGCCCCCCCATGCCCAGCTGGGTGACCAGGTTGACCACCTTTTTGTGCTCCTCCTGGCGGAAGTTGATCGCCCCCCCTAGGGCAATGCCAAACCCTATCTCGGGCATGGCGGGTACATGCAGGTAGCCCACGCCCTCACCCACCTCCTTGCAAATCTGCGCAGGATGGGAGGGTCAGGATTGACGTTGAATGCACAGAAACTGAGGAGCCCATTGAACGGTATTAAATTACGCAAGCCTGCAAGCAATACGGGGTTGGGGGCATCAAATCCACACTATCTCGGGCATGGCGGGCTCGTGTAGGTAGCCCATGGCCTTGCCTTGTAGATCTGCGCATATCAAGTGAGCATAAGGTTGGTGAGCATTGTGCAAATGAGAATTTGTGAAATTGAAAATTTGCGAGAATGAACATGCATGGTGTGCTCAAAAGTGCAGCGTACAGAGCTGACTGGCCATGGCAATCTTGACCCTAAACCCTAAACCAACGTAATCCACTACCATCCGAATCCATGCCTACCCGGATCCCAATACGATCAAATCCAGCTGGGTCATTATTCACGCCCAATAAGCAGCATGCAATTTGGCTAGACTTGAACTTCCCAGACCCCAGCTCCCTGCGCACCAGCTGGAGCGCAAGTGACTATTAAGCGTTTACAGCTTAAGAGTTTAAGTAAGGTTCTCCACCGCACCTGCTGCAGCATGAACGACTTGCCTCCATCCCGTGGCCCGGTGATGACGTAGTAGAAGGGGGAAACCTGGACACAGGGGGAAAAGGCGGGAGCATGAGAAACATGAGTAGATCCTCAGGGCTTCAGGAGTCTGAGAATCACAAGTAACAAACTTTTGAGAGGTGCCCTAAGCGCGTTCTCGACTGCCTTTACCACTACTTTCACAGGGATATGGGTTTCCACAGGGTTTAGGGTTCAGGGTTGACAATTCAGGATTTCTCCCGTAAAAATGGTAGGGTCCTCGCCTCCTCCCCGCTGAAAACCACACCCTTAATGTAGTCCTTGTGGCCCAGCAGTGCATAAACCCTAAACCCTAAATCATAAACAGCCCTTAACCTCCTTGCCACTGAACACCACGCTCTCGATGTAATCCTTGGTGGCGTGACAATGCACAAACCCTAAACCTTACACCCCAATCCCTAAACCAGTCCTCACCTCCTCCCCACTGAACACCACGCTCTTGATATAGGGTTAAGCTAAACCTAGACCCTAGGATTTAGGATTTGAGGTTTAGGCTCTGGTGGGGCGCCGAGCCCACCAAGAATTGAGCAGTCCTCACCTCCTCCCCGCTGAACACCACACTCTTGATGTAGTCCTGGGTGGCGCAACGCCCTACCAAACCCTACACCTCAAACCCTAAACCCTGCGCAGTTCTTACCTCTTCCCCACTGAACACCACGCTCTTGATGTAATCCATGGTGGCGCGACCATGGACAAACCCTAAACCCTAAACCCTAAACCCTACACCCTAAAGCAATCCTCACCTCCTCCCCGCTGAACACCACGCTCTTGATGTAGTCCTTGGTGGCGCGGCGCCCCACCAAACCCTTGCCAGGGTCTGGCCCAAAGCCTGTGCTCACGCGCTTGTACACCTGGTGCCGGTAGAACTTCTCAACATAAGGCGAGGCGCCTGTGGAAGGGATACAAAGTCAGCAACAGCGGTTCATGGCAACTCTGTCTACAAGGCTTATAAGTATGAGGGACATCAGAGTGACAGTATTGCTTGATGTGAGACAAGGAATTGGGGTTTTGCAAGTGTACGCCTGTTGGGAGTGAAAATTGATAATGTAGGGCGGGCCGCCTGTGGAGGAAGATATTGTTGAAGTTGATGTAGGGACCTTCTGCAGGACCCCTGAGCATGAAATGTTGCTGATGATGAAATCAAGACTACAGGATTGCACAAGCTTCAAGAACGTCCCGGGCTGCTATCGGCATTGCAGCACAATTCTAAGGCCTTCATAAATAATCAAAATTGCAGTTGCTACAATTTCTACCTGCTGCAGCGCGTTTAGTCTGATTTGTATTTACCTGTTCCAATAACCGCCAGGCCCAGAGTCCCCAGCAGCAGCAGCTGGTACCTGCGGGGATTGGGGATTGAACCGTTTCTTGTCGAATTCTGGTTGACCAGGATGTTTGTTGTTTTGTACAGGAGTGATTTGTGCAAGTTTTTGTACGCAGGATGGGTTTTGTGCAAGCATTTGTCCGCCTGCAGCATCAGCAGCGAAACCTTGATGGACGCTTTTAATTCTGACGAATGTGATAGTAACAGGTCTCCTGGCCTCGCAACCCTATTCACATTCCTGATAGTGATTATTTTCACGCATGCCATGCCTGGATTGAGCCAAACGTGGCAGTATTGGTTCTGATTGTGTGGCTCAAGCTGATTTCGTTGTCATCTGCCATGGCTGGCCTTTCCTGCAACACCATTGTGGTGCTTGCAAATGCAAGCCCTGGCAGAGGAAAACACAAATCAACCTAGTCCACTTTTTCAGAACCGATACCGCCATATTTGGCTCAATCCAGGCATGGCATGCACGGCATGTGCGTGAACGTAATTTCTATGCCTTGTATGCAGCATCTAGGCCCCAGTCACCTGCACCAAAAATGTGTGAGGGGATTGGTGGCAGAAAGCCCCAGTTGACGTCCGAATGGCATGCATAAATGATTGTTGCTGCCCTGCCTGGTACTCGCTTGTTTGCTAACAGGCTTTGATTTAATCCAGTGTGCGTGGGGGGGTGACAATACAATGCTTTTCCACCGGTGGTGATCATATCTACAATCACATGATGATCACCACCGTCGAAAAGGCATTGCATTGTTACCCCCCATCCCCGGCCCCCCCCACACACTCCATCCCCCACACACCCCGGGGCCTCTAAAACGTACCTGGTTTTCACAAAGCGGGCGATGTTCTCCCACAGGCTCTTTCCGGCAGCCTTGGCCCCCTCCTCTGCAGATCCAGCAGCAGACTGCATGACTATGCCTCGATGGAACCTGCAAGCATAAGGTAGATACCACATGAGATGCTGCTGTGCACCCTGGCTGTGCACCAATATCCCCATCCGATGGGGATATTGAACATCCCTAACAGGGCACGCATTGTGGAAAACGAGTGTGCATACATGTGGCCCAAGATTCGTAAAATAGTAGGCTGATTTTACACGTTTTTATGTACATGAAAGGCTCCTTGAAAACACACAATGTTTTCACAGATCAATGATTTTAATTTGCCTAGGTTACCACTCTCAGCGTATGCACCCCACCTGGACATTTGTGAAGCTGTCATGGCAGCTCTCTATGCTTACTCCTACATTAGTACATTGTCAACACACCTTGCTGGTTTATGGACAGGCAGGAATGAAGATAATTGCAAGCACCAAAAACCCCATCGATGCTGCTCAAAACCCTAGCGCTCTCCTCCCCTCCCTTACCTGCGCACTCCCGCACCCGTCAACCTCCTCCCCATTGCGCCCCCCCCTTGCGCCCCCCACGCGGCTCCCGAAAAACCCCTGAGATGCGCGGCATTTAGCGAGTTTCTGAGGGCCTTGCTGCAGAGGGGCCTCCCCTTGACTAGGCATGTGGCAAGGAGGCTAGCGACAGCGGAGGGGACAGGGTTGCCCCCCCTTGGTCCCAAATTCATGGTGGGCACTGCAGCAATGTCATGAGGTGTCCTCAGAACTATTGCATTAAATGGTGGTAATGCAGCAGTGTAATGGGGAAATTAATGCCATTACAGTTTTGGTCCCAAATTCATGGCTTGGTGCAGCAGCACATGTGTGCAAATTGCACAGCATTGCAGGCAGAGCTGGTTGGCCCCAGGTACAACTGGTTTGGGCATGGTTTTGTAGGGCCTCCTAGGGTTTATTTGGGTTTCCTTGCCGCAACATGTAGACAACAGGCTCCGCTTCCGCTCACTCAGCGCACATGTTGAACTAGGTTAACATTATTAAATGGGCTTTAATTTAATTTCAGGAGAGTATCCACTGGAGCGCTTGTGTGACAGGCTGAACATTCAGGGCTAATTACACATTGCTGTGGGGTACAATACGGTGTGGGGACCTCCACCACCAAGAGCTTTGTTTAGTGATGCATGCTAACTGGGACAGGTTGTACTCACCCCTTGGCAGGTCACTCCCAGAGGACTGTTGTCAAGCCCACTTGGGTTCAACTCTGAGGTGTCCCTCAGGCACGTGGATGCCTAGGCCAGACAAGAACAGGTTGCACACAAACTCCTCCTTTGCTCAAAGCCGTGCACCAAGGTTGCAAAACCCCGTCACTAACACTCTTCGAGTCGTACAAATAGCCACAATGACGCCAGCAGGAGGTATTGAGTCGCGGATGGCACCCAGGCTATGTTACCTCAGCTGCGACAAACGTTGCAACCCCATAAACAACAACCTGGACAGCACTGGCAACTCAGCGACCATTTTGTGTCCACAAACTATGGCCAGGAGCGTCTGATAGGGCTGAAATGTGGGTTTGCTGCTGTTGAGAAGCTTCGCCCTTAATTGTCGGCAGGTGCCCACCCTTGTAAACCCTAGGAGGGTATGACCGGAAGCCTAGCCGCTAGGCTGTGGCAATGCAGGCGTCTAAGAAGAAGGGCTGGACAGGATACCACTGTTTACACAGACTCTTTCATTGCATCAGCTTCCCTCGCCGGCTTTTAAACTGTGGCACTGCAGATATGTGCCATGTGCATGCATCGCATGCCGCTGATGCATGCGATGCAACGCACGCCTCGTGCGCGGTTTTCCTAGGTACAAGGAGTAAATATTACACATATATGCACTAATGTATCGGATTAAGATCGAGTAGACAGGGAGAGTCCTAATTTTGTCACGGGCAAACCTTTCATGACAGGTATGAAAGGTTTCACCTAGCTACTGCTCTGCCCATAGGATATGCAAGAGCGGCAGGAGACACTGGGTCAATAACATTCATCCAAATATCACTCCCATGATCCACCCACTTGCTCCCCGTACTACTTACCCCATCGCGTTCGCGTTTGCCCGCTTGGCACTGAGGCACTTTGCACCCAGTGGGTGAATGGCATTGCACACATATTTCCTCCAACAACAGGTAAGGATATACTCTTTGGCAAGGAAATCTTTGCTGGAGGTAGCGTAGACCACTATGCACAAACAAACACTACAGACAGTCAGCGAAGCCACACCTGGGTGGAATACAGCAAGCCTTACTGTAACCCTAAACCCTAAATCTAGGTGTTTGGGACTCCCGCTGGCTTCTTGCACAAGGCTAGCTGTTAGGCTGGCGCCCCACCCTGAGATTTGCCCTTAAACAAATCAACTATTCCTGAATGCTCTAAGCTGACAGGGGCGTACCATGCTGTGCGCACACCGCAGTTCAGCAGATGTGTGCTAGCATCATGCTAGAATGCGTCATTGTGATGGCGTCTTCTCAGCCTAAGTGGAGGGGCATTGGTGGGGGGGATACAGTGTATGGCACCATTTTATCAACATACAAGAATGCCGTTCGGCTTTGTATGGCTCATGAGCGATCAGCGGATGAGACCTGCAGCTGCAAACACCAGCATGGAAACAAGTGCCATGAATTGGATTTATGCTGCCCATATGAATCTACCAGCCTCATACTACTCATACATCCGATGTACACATCCAACCATGGCATGCAACGATTGTAACAAGTGAAATTGTAATCATGCGTTTGTAATCCACCTAGCACACCATACGGGCCTACACACACCATGACCCAGGCCAACAAACCCTTCAATGGAGTATGAAGGGGGCTCAACTGCCAGCTGTCACCACATGGTGCAGCCGCACGGGAATGCATCCGTGATCGATCCGTCAGGTGCTTTGTGAGTACGAACGGCCCACTTTCTTTCTAAAAGCAGCCTCGACTGCAACGTGCGTTCTTTCATATCAGCATGGTCTGTGTTCAAGCCCAGCGACTCTAAAACTGCAATACAGATGTTAGCATGCACGCAATAGGGTCACCAAGGTTGTGTCCGCCCATAATCTGATAATTGACAGTGACAACTGTGGCAGTGGAACGGTATCCCGTGTGAACTTCCCGTGTGAACGCTATCCCGTGTGAACGCTATCCCGTGTGAACTTGAAGTTTGCGCCGCCCTTCAGCTTTGCGTGGTGGCCTGCAGTAGCGCCTTCTGCAAGTTTGAGTGTTTTAGTGGCTCAAAGATATTGCTGCCCATGCAGACCTTGTGAGCAGTAGTCAAGCATAGTTTGTTGCTGAGCATTTTGGGTATGGGATAGCGTATGCACAGGCAACCCATCTTGAAAGGGTGACGTTTTTGCCTCGAGGTTTACTCTAGAGTTTGATAGTAGAACGTACGTCTCCCATTGAGGTCCTGCCTGTCGTCAGGACGGTCTGATTTATTCATTATAGTGCAGTCTGGGTGCTTGTGCTCTTTTTCACTCATAGCCTGATGGAGGGTAGCAGTCCAAAGCTGCTATCTTCAGGAAGGCATTCTGCAGTGCTGTGACTCTCATGGCCCCATGTCAACTTGAAGGTGTACAGGCAGGTCTGCACTAGCCTATGCCTCAGGCCGTGTTCATTGTGACATCCAATGTTGACTGCGGTAGCCATGTGAGCAGTACCTTTAACACCCGCTGCCACCAGTCCCATTGCAGCTGCTGTTGAGACACAGTAGCCAATATTCCATACTGTGACTGGGAACACACATGTCAGTACAATGGTGCGTACACTCGTCACTGGCTTCACAGTTCCAAGCATAGTTATTTGCGCCATGACACTGAGCATCAGCCTCCTGACAGCACCAGCAATCGCGTTGCACCAGCATGGCAAGGGAGATGCCGCAGGTGAGTGGATAGCAACAGTGCCTTCTTTTTGCAACAATGCAATGTGGAAGACTGCATCGCTGTGAGTTTTACATCACATAACATCCCCTTGAATACTGTAGAGTGTGCACCGTACACTGTATTGAATGTCGCTGGCTGGTGCTTGGCAAAGTCCATGCCTGAGGCAGCGGTTAGCCCATATGGCCCATGATGCAGCTGCACCCATGTTTATAGGAGCCTGTGTTGGTAGCAGAATCCACCGCTGCGCCTAGCAGGTGCACATCACGTATATGCATGCGGGTGATAAATGCCCAAAAGTGCACGATGGGTACAAGGCGGCTGCATTAGTGTACGTGCTTGCAGAACGCATTCTGCAGGCAGCTCTGTTTTTTTTAGGGCATACAGAACCGCCCTGGTTCTTGCATTCCGCAGCCAGCTTCTCAAAAGTGGCCGCAGCATCCCTCTTGTGGACTATGGGCTTTTCTGTCTCTGGCTGCGCCAGGTCTTAGGGTCTGCATCCGCGCTATAGTATGATATCAGTGTAGCAGCTGCTGCGTTAGGGTTTGGGGTTAACCGCTGTTAATGTGTTTAGGCATTTGCCGCATCCCCTGCATTACCCAATGTGTTTGGTCAATGGCAGGCTGCATATGCATGACTGATTCTATATGGCTGGATGTATTTGGTGCGCATGGCAACAACCCTAAATTCCAATAAATAATTGAGGTTTTATAAAAGCCTGAACCCTAAACAGCTGGTTGTGTTTGATGCGCAGGGCAACAACCCAAGTGGAGCCCTCACAGTGAGGCAGCAGCATCCCACTGGCAGCCCCAGCAAGCACTGCAGCCTCAGGGCAGGGCGCTCTTGACCAAACCCTGGATCAAAGCGGCATCGTTGCAGCAAGCATTCAAAAAGCGTCCGCATGCAAGTATCGCACTGGATTTTGGCAGTCTCATGGCTAATCCCACAGGCCAGCCTGGCAGCGCTGGAAGCGCCTCGCCAGCTGGCAGTGCTCTCCAAAACCTGAGCGTGTCATCTTCCCTGAAAGGTACGGTCGAAAATGAGTAGGAAGGTTTTACAGAAACTAGGCGCTTGACCAGGTATTTATGCCATAAAATGTACCTGGTGCATCTCCTTCCTTGAACGACGTGCTGGTTCAAGGACAGGGCGTGGTTTGTTTCATTTTTTATTTGTTTATCATTTTCCTATATGTGCATCATCTGGTGCTGCAGGTGCCAGCGCATCAAATGGGCAAAACGCCACAGCTGCCGATGGTTCAGATGCAGTGACTGAGCCTATGATAAGGGTCAATGTGGAACCGGTGCCGGGGGACAACGGCACTGCTTGTGGCAGGCAGCTGAGTCAACCCAAGGTCGCGCTCATGTTTCTGACCCGAGGTGAGTGTGTTTTAGGGTTTAGGGTTGCTGGAACGCATGTAAATCTCAAAGAGCTGCTTGTGGCAGGCAGCTGAATCAGCCCAAGGTCGCGCTCATGTTCCTGACCCGAGGTGAGTGTGTTTTAGGGTTTAGGGTTGCTTGAACGCAAGTACATCTCTAAGAGCTGCTTGTGGCAGGCAGCGAAGTCAGCCCAAGGTTGCGCTCATGTTCCTGGTCCGTGATAAGTGTGTTGTAGGGTTTAGGGTTGCAGGAGCGCAAGTTAACCTAAACCCTAAAGAGAATTGCGGCACAGGGCAAGGGAGCTACTGTGCGGACCGGGTGGGTGGATGGTGGAATGCCATTAGCAGGGTTTGGCGATATACAATGCCGTATAAGATGGACAACATGGGTGTGTCGCCAATTGGTATGCAAGGATCATTCAAGCAGCCTGGGGAGCACTCTCCCAAAGAACTCTAAACCCTTGACATCACATCGCAATGCATTGAAGCGCAACCCATGGCTGCCGTGCCTGCCTCCAAAGGTTAAATTACCTGCCTACTGCAAAGGGTCAAATATAAAACGCTTTTAACCCTAAAAAACCTAAAACCGTAAAAAGCCTAACGCCCTTTGGTGGCCCCATCTGCCCCCCACTGCGCTCTGACAAGCCCCCATTGGGCGCAGCCCTCGCCAGTATCAGTTAGTGACATACGGCTGCATGGTGTCACGCAGTTTTCTGTGTTGGTCGGTCTTCAGCCTGTACCCTATGGTGTCCTCATACAGCATGACCGTCAGTCATGGGTATGGAGTGAAATGTTGCTCTGCGGTATAGCAACTGCACAGTGTCCGTGTGCACTCAACGGGCCACCCACACAGGGGGTCTCAAGTGGACGCGGCACAATGCGCTGCTTCACAACAGGGTGGTGTCTCATGCAGTTTCCAGAGACGGATGGTGACACTGTAGTGGACAGCACTGTGCATGGGTGATGATGTACCACCATAGAAAACAGCCTGAGACTGGATACAGTTGATCCAGTTGCCTGCCAGGCGGCCACTAGCTGGGTGGGACAGCATTGTGTGTTTGTCTGAGAGGCGCCACGTATCATTAGGACCTATATAGACCCATCAGACAAATACACAATGCTATCGTACCCATATGTGGTTGTGACTTCATCCTCATCACCTGTGCGGGATGAGCATCCACGATGGGGTCCATCAGATTCTGTGGAAACCATGATGAAGAATACATTGACAGACCTGCCAAGGTGCATTGCATGTCTTGATGTCCTCGTTGGGGGCCACCCACACTGGAGGTTGCAAAAGAATGCACCACCACATGCTGCTACACACCCTTGCCAAGTCGACGTTTCACAGGATACTACTGTTTGATGCTGCGTGCGGCTCTACATCCCTTTTTATATTTGTGTGGGGGCGTTCTGTTTCTTTCTTTCTTATGGTCCATGATGTTGCTGGTGCTGATGTTTACATTGATGTAACCATCTGCACCAGCAGCACGCTGGACCATATCATAAAAGAATGTAGAGCCTCATGCAGTATCAAACAATAGGATACTGGGTACATATGCCGGTGGCTTAGCAATGTCACATGATCAGATGCATTCATTTCAAATCATGATTGTGCACTCCCATGTCAGGCCCACTGCACCACGAGGGGCTTTGGAAACAGTGGCTGCAGTCAGCACACGGCCTGGCCAGCAAGCAACACATCCTGAGCAGCGCGGCATGCAAATCTCCAGAGGCTTTCCACTCCTTGAAAGACAGCTGCAGCAACTCCACACCCCCCCTTGACCCACCTGCCCACCAAGAATCTTGGAGCAGGAGTGCAACCACAGTGGAAAGTACAAAACAGCGTGGTTCACCCGCTGACCACGGGAAAACCCCCCTTCAAAGCCACTATGACTCACCTGCTCAGTCAGAACATGCCTCTGGGAGGAGGGTGTTGCAGAGCCAGTACCTGTTCAACATCTATGTGCACTCTGCTCCAGACTTCCAGGGCTACACCCCCAACAGCGTCTTCCGATCCACTGGGATTCAGAACCGGGTGAACGCGCGGTGGGGCACCCACGACCTGGTCCAAGCAGCGCTCAATCTGATCCAGGAGGCCATGAAGGGCCCTCAGAATGTCAAATTTGTGCTGCTGTCCGAGTCAGATGTGCCCCTCTACCCACCCCAGGTAATATTCCAGCCGGACCCTAGCCCTAAGCCCTACTCCTTAAATCCTACACCATAAACCCAAACCCTAAACAGTGAATGTGCGGAAGGGGGGACCCACGACCTGGTCCAAGCGGCGCTCAATCTGATCCAGTAGGCCATGAAGGACCCTCGGAATGCCAAATTTGTGCTGCTGTCCGAGTCAGATGTGCCCCTCTACCCGCCCCAGGTAGCGTACCAGCCGGACCCCAGACCCTAGAGCCTGAAAATTAACCCCTAAACCCTAAACAGTAAGATGTGACCTCACAGGCCACAGGTGGTGTATCAGCGAAACCCTACACCCTACAATCTGATCCCTAAACCCTAAACCCTAAATTGACATGACATTGTGCTTCTGTACCCGCCACAGGTGGTATACCAGCAGCTGGTGCGTGAGGAGAAGAGCCGCATCCACGCCTGCCGCACACCTGGGAGGAACATCAGCCCCCACCGCTGGTGCCGCCGCATGCGCACACACAGGCTGAGGTTCTACCACTGGAGGAAGTCGCCGCAGTGGTGAGAGCATGAATATCTTGTAGTGTGGTCTGATGCAGGGTGGTGGTAAAGGTGGATGCATGCATGCCATGAATGTCTATGGGTTGGGCTGGTGGTGGGATGCCCGCATGCCATGCATGTCTAGGGGTTGGGCTGTGGCTCAGAAGCTGCAATCATTACATTGAAGGAAGTCAATGCCACTGTCTGCGGGGTTTGGAATTTGAGGTTTTGGGTAAAGCTAACTATAATTGTTTCTTCAAGTGCACATTATATCAATCGGATTAGGTTTAGGGTTAAGGGCTTGGGGTTCGGTTGTAGGGTTAGGGTTCAGTCAATGCCATGTGCATGTGCAGGTGGGCGCTGACCCGAGAGCACGCTGCAATAGCGCTGGGGGATGGCGAGGTTTTCAATGCCTTTGCCACCCACTGCTATGCCTCATGGGATAAAGAGTACAATTATTGGCGGGACTGCTACGGGGATGAGCACTACTTTGCCACCGTGCTGGCGGTGCATGGTGAGGGCTGGTCTGGGTTTGAAATTCTGGATCTCTAAACCTTTGCATTAGATTAAGGCCCCCAGCCGGGCTCGTGCATGTGTCACCGCAATGTTGTTTGCACCCCCCTTTTATAAAGCACTGAGAGTCTCTATGAAAACCTGCTCTTCAAAGGCGCAAGGCAATAAGCCACGACGGCTGAAAATACCCTTTAAGCAGCAATTTTATGATGACAACGATTATGGAATATTTATAATACCATTATCCTGACCGCAGGCAAGGAGCATGAGACCGACTGCATGGGTGCAGTAACCAGCACAGATTGGAGCGTGGGAGGTGCGCACCCAAAGGAGTACACGGCACAGGTAATGACATGTCATGAATGCCCTAAAGCCCAACCCTAGTTATACCCTAGGTGGACTGGAGGTAGGGTGTTTGGACAATGGTTAATTTGCCTTCTGGCTGTTGTTGATTTCGTATGATTGAATAAGAATCAAAAGGCATTCCAAACCGCCATTGGCTTATTGCCTTGCGTGCCCTTGAAAGACACACATTATTGTATAACAAATGTCATTTGAACCGCCATATGTGGAATTGGTTTTACAATCCTTTCAAACTTTCCCCCCCCGCAGGACTTCAGCCCAGACCTACTCAAGCTGCTGCGCAACCCCGCCCGCCAGGCGTGCGATGTCCAGGCAGCCATGCGCAGCGCCCAGGGCCAGTTTGTGAGCCTGCACCATCTCAGCGTGGACATGTGCCTGCCTGCAAAAGCTGCGGTTCGAAACCCTAAGGAAGGGTCTGAGGGGGGAGGGAGTGGGGGCGGGGGTGGGGAGTATGCGATGCTGGGGTATGAGTGCCCCCTGTTCGCGCGCAAGTTTGCGAACGAGACTGCTGCCGCTATGCTGCGTGGTGCGCTGGATTGTGGCAACCGGATGCAGCTGGCGCACCCTGGGTGTAGGCGGTGAGGGCTGCGAGAGCTGCGGCTGTGCATGCTAGTCAGTATAATTCAGTACCCCACTGTATTTGTTGGGGTATGTCTTGGGTCTCTGTCTGTGTGCAAGTTTAAATTTGAGACCGCTACCGCCATGCTGTCTGGTGCGCTGGATTGCGGCAACCGGATGCAGCTGGCGCACCCTGGGTGTAGGCGGTGATGCCGCAGCATACTAGAACAAGACCACCCTATACTAAAAAAGTTGGGAATCTGTTAGGATGACTTTACCCATCCCATTGACCGTACAAGTCCTTATGAGAACTGTGTACACTTTTTATTCGGCCGCAACGCACTGAACGTGAGAGCGAAAGCAGGCAAGCTGTACTGCACCCCAGAAATAGCAGTGGCTAGTTGCCAACACCCTTATTACGGTTTGTCAAGACGCTGTTGTCAGTCATTGACAGTTCACGATGACACGCGGGCCCACCCATTTTGTGCCCTTTACCGCACTATCGATCTAGTCTTCTGACCAGGCGCAAGGCTTGAAGAAAATAAAAGCCTTGGTTGACAAACTGCGTTCAACTTTTGCATCTTGGGCTGGCGTCCCAGATCTGGTAGAGGGCCCGTTGCTCAATGACGTTGTTTCCACCAGGACCTGAAATGTACAAAGCTGGATGGCCAGGGCTGTCATGACTTGCATAGCAGACATGTGTACTAAAAGGTGGCCAGGGACTTGAAACCCTAACAGGTGCACCACAATGTCAAAACCCTAAGCAGGCAACAGAATCAAAAGGAATCTGCAAGCAGCGAGTCGATGCTGATTGGCCAGCGCCAGGAATGGGCAGAGTGGGAGAGACTTTCCAGAAGGGTTGCAGAGTACTTCCACAGTACTTTAACCCAGTACCACACCACTATACCAGCCAGCGCCCACTTCGAGGAGTGAAATAAGTAGTCGCATCGTTGTCGTATTGGGTGAACAGTCGCTGTGAGCATCAGCTGGGTAGGAAGGTGGCGTTCGTCAGGTGAGCATGCATGGCATGGTTCAAACCCCCAACTACGCGCTGTGCAGCTTGGGCCCGATCCTTGGGCTGTTCGTGTGACCGTCTGTTAGTTTTTTGTCTGAAATTGAGCGTTCAATGGCGTACACGAGTATGCAGTAGCGTTGGTGGGTTGTGGCAGAGGCCACCCTGAGGGTGTCCCTCGACTTGCTTTAGTCAACTTTATGCCGTGATTATGCCGTTAATGCACCAACTGCGACGGCTAAAGACTGTTTCGTGCCGTTTTGTGGGTAGTTGTTGGCGTGTGGTCGGTTCAAAGCCTCCAGGTTTGGGATTGTGCGAGTTGCTAGCTGTGGGTGATCAGGGGTTCACTTTTCCCGCGTTGTCCCGTTTTGCCGACCCACCACAGCCCTACGGCAGCAAACTCCTTGCTGTGGGTGCATCTAGTGCTATCAAGCCTTGCTGCACGTCCTGTCCCCGTTGGGGTTCAGCTGGTAATAGCCGACGGTTGACACATTGCTGCTCTAACTGGCGTCCATTGCTCCTTGCCTGCACAACCTCTGGCGGTTGTATGGTACCTTGTCAAGAACTGCGCCTTTCAATTGTGACCTTGCAGCCCTTCACTTCCACCTGACTGTAGCTCGTAGTACTCTTGTGTGGCATACACAGTCTGCTGGCCATCATGTGCCTTTGCAGTAGCTAGCTATAAACATATCTGGCAGTCGCATGCCTTGTCCCATAAGAAGATATGTATCTGATCTTGAGTTGTACCTTTGCCTTTCCACAGATCTGGTCTTGAAGCTTTTTGGGTGGCAGCTCTTTGTTGACCCCTTGGGTGACCTACAACGGCTAAGTGCCTTGCTCTCACAAGGGCAGTTCAGAGTTTTGTGAGCTCAAGGCTCAGGAGGGGAAGGGTAGCGTGCTGCCTGGCTCCATGACAGACTCCCATGACGACCTGCACTACACAGAGGTGGGTGTACGGGTTTAAGTTTTGGGGTAGCTAAACTGAGCCGCAAAGCCCTCCCGTTGCTTTGTAATTGCCAAGTGGGCACAGTGGACAACAGCAACAATGTACGCACTGTGGACAACAGCAGTGGGCGCAAACCATGGTTTCCTTGCCAAGTGGGCCCTGTGGGATACAGCAACAGCGTGTGTACCCACCAGCAGTGGCCACGTACATGCACTCCTGCCTTTCACATGTAGCTGCCAATAGCCTGGCCCCATGACAGTCCCCACGATAACCTACAGGCACAGAGGTGGTGGTCCTGTTATAACACACTTGCGCACCTCTCTTTAAAAGTAGAGTTGTTTGATTTGCGCAGGACCTGAACACTTAAACCCTGGAGGATGACTGCAAGCTGCTGGGGTCCCTGCGTCACCTCCTTTGTACGGCTCATTAAAAATAATAACATAAGAGTTATGCCCGCAGGACCTGAACATCCAAACCCTTGAGGATGACTGCAAGCTGCTGGGATCCCTGCTGGACGACTGCCTCAAGATAGAGGTTGGGGACCAGCTGTTTTCAAAGGTGGAGAAAATCAGGACGCTGGCGCAATGCTCTGCCCAGCTGTCGCACGCGCAGGACCAGGTGAGATTAAGGGTTTAGGGTGTACGGTTGACACATCCCAAGAGTTCCCAGCACTCCCATGAATAGGTAAGGGTATAGGGTTCTGTGTGTGTTGGTTGTGTGGGCACATGGCATGTCACGCATGTTTAGTCAAAAGGGGTGGGTTATGTGTGTGCATATAGGGGGAATGGATTAATCCCATTTGAGTGCATTGTCCAAGCCCTCCCCGCAGTAATTAAGCCGGTGTTTCGCCCCTGCCCATGGGCCCAACATGACTATACGCTGCGCACAGAGACGGGTGGCTTCTGTCTGGCTGGGGGGAGGTCTTCCCGTGAACCATCCGGTCCTATATGCCCCCTACATGCACTCCTCACATCCTGCCGCCGAGCATGAGCTTTGCGGCGGGCCAGCCGGAAAATGGGCTGGCCAACCCAACAACCCTAACAGGAGGACACACATGATATTAAAGTCCTCCTGCCCCTTACACATTTTTACGATTGGTTATTAATTCGCAAAATTCTAAATCAACTAGATCCATTGGGGGATAACCGGGTTGGCGCCACTGCGCCCAGTGGCGGGGAGGTGGCATCAGTTTGGGGGGCAGGCAGCCTGTGCGCAGGCCGCAGACCGCAATCATTGGCGCAATCCATGAGAAAGCTGATTAACATCAGCAGGCCACCCACCAAGCTCTACAGCCCGAATCGTCTAGTGTTCGTTGGGCTTAGGGGTTCATTCTGAATCATCGCTGTTTTCACAGGATTCGTCCAAGTACCTTGCCCGCAAGCTCGCTGCGGAGCTGTTTGCGATGCCTCTGGAGGAGGCCATCCCCCTCACGCGCGCATACTCGCATTACCTCAACCTCACCAGCATTGCGGAGATTCACCACAGGTGGGTCCCCACCCTAGCTAGGGTTTATGCGTCTTTGTTGGATAGAAGGGGATGGAGTACAGTAATGTATAGGTACTGCAGGGATTCACCACGGGTGGGTGAAGGAGAGCATTCACCTAAATCCTAAGCATGTGTTTGGAGAAAACCCCTAAACCCTACAACAGTGTCTGACCAGGACCCTGAACCCTAAGCATGCGCACAGCGTTCGCGCCTCCCGCAAGGAGGCTGTGAAGAGCAAGACCCTAAACCCTAAAATATAACCATGTTATTAGGCAAAACCCTAGACCCTAAGCCCTAAACCTTACCCATGTCTGCAGTGTGCGCACATCTCGCGAGGAGGCTGTGAAGAGCAAGACTGCTGAGGTGGAGTTTGAGCAGCTGCTGGCCAGTGGTGTCACTCCAGAGGAGCTGTACCAGGCGGTGTGCACTCAGGTATGGGGTGGGGATGGGGATGCGCAGGGTAGGGGGTGGGCCAACTCGCAGACTCTGAACAGTTGCAAACAGGGTGATGGCTCATGTGCCAACGTATGCCAAGTATCTTGAGGTCAAGTGGGTGTGGGTGTGGGTGTGTTGGGTTTAAGCAGCTGCTGGCCAGTGGGGTCACTCCAGAGGAGCTGTACCAGGCGGTGTGCACACAGGCATGTTGCAGGCGCAGCAAGGCTATGGTGTCACTGCGCATCACTAGGATTGATTGTAGTGCCTTAGTGCCTTCGCAAGGAGGTACCCCACATGTACCTTTATAATAGCGAAGAAGTTCATTAATAAAAGTCATGTAAGGGTTGCGTGGTGCCATCGGCATTCTGTCACAATGTGCTGGGTACGGTTCTGAGGATGCAACTTACCAGGCGGGGTCACCTCGAGGAGCTGTACCAGGCGGTGTGCATGCAGGTGTGGGGTGCTGTGGGTTGGGTTGTTGGGGGGAAGGGGGGGGTGCAAGAAGGGGTATGGTGGGTGGCGTCAGTCAGGGCTACCTTGCTGCATGCGCATAGGCATGGTGGGAATGGGGATGCGCAGGGCAGGGGTGCGCCGACTGGATGAGGCTCACTAATAGTTACAAATGCAATAGGGCGATTTGTTTTGCCCTGCACCCCCTCGCAGTGCTCATGCACAGTCTGCTGCCACCTGTCGGAGGGTTTGGCTCACCCCGGCAAGAGTCAGGATGGGATGCCTTGTCTGCTCGTTGGTGTGCTGTTTGGAGGAGTCAACCAGTGCTTTGGTGCGGTGGTCTCCCTGCAAACAGCACACACCGAGCAGACAGGGCATCGTACCCAGACCCTTGCCGGGGTGAGCCCACCATCGGACAAAGTTCCAGCGCACACCGGCCTGTGCCTGCTCCAGGGCAGTGTTGAGGCACCCTAAACCCTAATGTCCCTGCTCCTGTGGCCTTCCTGTCCACAGCGGCGCAAGCACACCTACTTGCACCAGCGTACACGCCGTGATTGATATGCCCTTCCCTGGTGTTGCGTGCAGAAAGTCGAGATCGTCCTGACGGCCCACCCCACCCAAGTGAACCGGCGCACCCTGCAGTACAAGCACAACAAGATCGCGGGCATCCTGCAGCAGCACGACAGGTGCGGCCAGGGGGCTTTGAGGATGGATGCTGTCCAGGGTTTAGGGTCTAGAGTGCCGGCTGCGCAGGGTGTAGGGCACAGTGCATTGGGTGGAGGCTGTTTAGAATTACAGTTTAGGGTTCAGGGTTGAGAGGCTCAAGAGTGCCCCATGTTCTTAACCTTCTATGCCCTCTGCTGTAATTGCCCCCCTGCATGGCTGATTCCACACCTTATTTGCCCACCTTTGCAGGGCCGATCTGACCCCCGAGGAGCGCGATGGCCTCATCGAGGAGCTGGCAAGGGAGATCACAGCCCTGTGGCAGACAGACGAGCTGCGCAGGCAGAAGCCAACACCCCTGGACGGTGTGGGCCCTATCCATGACCCCACACCCAATTGAAATCCCTAAACTTGCACCAAAAACCCTGGCTCATGCATGAAACCGTTGGGGGGAGGTTGGTGCGCTGTGGCAGACGGATGAGTAGGCAGCAACCCCCGCCTTCTTGTGCAAGCCCTTGCACATTTTGAATAACATCTTTATATAAGTAAAGATAAAGTACAATTTGTTACATGAATATCCCAGATCCGGCCCATGTGGCGGCTTGGCGGCCCATGTGGCCGTGGGTGGCCCCACAAACCATTCCCCTATAAACTCTCCAACAGGATGAACGCAAGCTGGAATCTCCCCATTTTGCAGAGGCGCGTGGGGGCCTGCACATCGTTGAGCAGTCCCTGTGGTCCGCTGTGCCAGCATTCCTGCGCAAGCTCAGCAAGAGCCTCAACCCATACCCTGATTTTGCACAAACCATGCCAACGGCTGTTATGCCCACCCTCTTTTTCTAGGGAGACCTTGATTTTATGGTAATCGGTGTTCACCTATTCACATAAATGGATTGGTCATGTGCTGCAGAGGCGCGTGGTGGGCTGCACATCGTTGAGCAGTCCCTATGGTCTGCTGTGCCTGCATTCCTGCGCAAGCTCAGCAAGAGCCTCAAGTCATACACCGGCAAGGAGCTGCCCTACAACGCTGCACCCGTGGTGTTTGGGTCCTGGATGGGCGGGGACAGGGACGGCAACCCCAACGTCACGGCAAAGGTGCGCTTCCAAAACCCTTAGCAGAACCCTAAACCCTAAGCAGTCCTACACTGGTAAGGAGCTGCCCTACAAAGCTGCACCAGTGGTGTTTGGGTCATAAATGGAGGGGGACATGGACAGGAAGCCCCTAGGGTGTGGGACCAAAACCCTAAACAGCCGTGGGCAGGATGCCCATGGTCGTGTCGAGCCCAGTTTGAGTTTATCTGTACCTGAAAAAAAAGATAAGCGACACATGATTTTGCCACCCTAACGCTGCCTTGGCCGCCTCCCCTTTGCAGGTCACGCATGATGTCGCCACCCTTGCCCGCTGGATAGCAGCTGACCTGTACTTGCGGGAGATTGACATCCTGCGCTTTGAGGTGCGTGTGGCAGCACATTGGATCGGCTGATTGATCGGCATTGCCAGGGCCATCCTTATTGCACCGCACATTTCCCATCCAAAACCGACCACAAATTTTGGGGAAACACCTCATCCTGTGCCTTCTGTCATACTCTTTGAAGGGGGGAAATGCCTTCTATCCTACAATTGACATCCCACCCCAACACCCAGTTGTCCATGAACCAAGCCAGTGAGGAGGTGTGGCACATGGCGCGCGAGATCACGGATGAGCACCACGCTGCAGCGGTGGTTGAGGCGCGCCACGTGGCCATGACCGGCAACGCCCACCTTGCCACCCCCGGCATCAACCTCAACGTGCACACGCGCGTGCCCGACCCTGCGCCGTCCATGGAGGTGGGTGGGTGTCTACACATCCCATTGCATGATATGTAACAAGGAAACAACGAAGAAGGCTGTGGAGCAATTTGGCATGGGAATCGGCGAGGCTTTTGAACATTCCCAGCGGTGTGGCCTGGGCACAAACCATGTACGTAGCCACCCACGCATGTAATCACTGGGCATGTTTGTAATAAATGTAAAACAACTGTAACTATTTTAACCACGTGACTTCACCCCCTTGCTCTGCAGCAATCCGGCATGGGATTCGATGAGGCAATTGGGCTTCTCAACATCCCCAGCCGGGGTCCCCTGGCCACCAGCGATTGCGGCTCAATCCTGGATGCGTCCTCCCCTCCCCAGTCAACCGTGTGGTCCCCCCTTACCACGCCCCTGGGATCACAGCCCCAGACGCCAAACAAATCGGTACGCTCCCCCCCCCTTGCCAACTGTCTCCATTGAACATCTCCCACCCCTCCCCAGTCTATTGTGTGGTCCCCCGTACCACGCCCATTTCGTAAGATTTTTAAAAACCTTAACCCCTCTTCCTGCCCACGGTGTGATCATTCCTAACATCAAAATTTGACTCCACAAAAGCACCACAAAAAAACCCTTGAAGCGCCTTTGAGAAACCTAAAACCAGAGCCTTACACAATTCACGCCTACCGTACCCCCCTTATGCATGCAGTTTGCCGACCTCAAGATCACCGCCAACGGCAACGGCTCCGCCAGCGACCTGCGGGTACAGAGCTCACGCGATTACCTGCGCTCAGACAGCAAGTCCGACATCAACATCGCCAACGGGGTGTCCCCGCGCTTCTCGGTGAAGACGCCCACCTCGGCTGCCAACAGCAATGCCAAGATGGACCAGCTGCTCAACCCGCGCAACCACAAGGGCGCCACGCCCTACAGGGTGGTCCTGGGGGAGGTGCGCAATGGACAGACCTTAAATCCTGCTGAAAGCACAGCCCTTGATTTGGCGGGGGGGGATCTTGGTCGATTTTTTGTTAAAATTAATCCCTACTGTGAGTAGTATTGGGAACAAAGGAAACCCTACCTGAAACCCTTGCCAAGATGGACCAGGTGCTCAACCCGCGCAACCACAAGGGGCCCACGCCCTAGTGTACAGGGTTGTGCTGGGGGAGGTGAGTGGAGATACACTACTTGGGAGTAATACCCTGGTTGTAAAACCCTGCAGAATCCTGCACCAGCCTCTAGGCCATACCCTAAAGTGGTCCTCGCCTCCACCCTCAGATGCGCCAGAAGCTGCTCAACACCAAGCGGCGCATGGAGGACCAGCTGTCGGGCGTCATCACCCCCGCCCAGCCAGGGGAGGAAGGTTACGATAACGAGGATCAGCTGCTGCGCCCCCTGCTTGCATGCTACCACAGCCTGTGGGCCTGCGGGAGCGGGATTGTGGCAGAGGGGCGCCTGCTGGATCTGCTGAGGCGCCTGCACTGCTTTGGGCTTTGTCTGATGAAGCTGGATCTGAGGCAGGAGGCGCCGAGGCACACAGAGGCGCTCACCGCCATCACCAGGTGGGTGGGAAGGGTTTTTAATTACTGCTTTCCGGGGCATCACTGAGGTGCGTCTTTTGTGTGGGGAGGATAGTGGCCAGTTGGCGCCGGCTGAATTGCTGCGCCACCCGCACTGCACTGCTGTGTTTGAAGAAGTTGGAATTGGTGTGGCTGCAGCAGGAGCTGGCGTCGAAACCCGAAACCCTACATGTGGAAGGGTACAAAACACCCACCCTCTTCCCTCAGGTACAGGCATACATTGGAAGGGACGGGGTCTTACTTACTCACTCATTCCACCTTGCCTGCAGCTATCTTGAGCTTCGCTCTTATGCCGAGTGGTCTTAAGATCAGCGCATGGCATGGCTGCAGCAGGAGCTGGCATCACCGAATCCTACACCCGCCATATGCATGGGGTACAAACAAACCTCCCTGGTTCCATCCTGCTCTGCTCACTCAATAAATCCTGGATGTACCACCCAAAACAAACCGTATTTCCCTCTCTCTCTGCAGCTACCTGGAGCTCGGTTCTTACTCTGAGTGGTCCGAGGATCAGCGCATGGCATGGCTGCAGCAGGAGCTGGCGTCACGCAGGCCACTGGTCAGCGAGAGCATGCCCCTCAGCCCAGAGGTGAGAAACTGGGTAACCTAGTTTCGTGCATGAGGCTTGGGTATTGCAGGATCGCAACACAACTCTAATATTGCCACAATACCCCAATAGCTGCATGCTATGTGATTTTGGGCTGTTTCCAGCCGTGCCTGTTGAAAGGCATAGCTGGCGTCACGAAGGCCACTGGTCAGTGAGAGCATGCCCAGTGTTAAACCATGACACCAACTGGCCACTTCCCTCACCTCTCCATTGCTCACCCCAGAGGGGAGGAAAGAGGCCAGTTGGTGTCATGGTTTAACACCAAATCTGTCGACATGTACGCTTGTGTGTTCAGGTGCGCAAGGTGATGGACACCTTCCAGCTGGGTGCCCTGCTGGACCAGCGCAGCCTGGGTCCATTGACAATATAATATGGTTACTTCCCAAAAAATGCGTACCAGTCTTGATTCAACGGATACCGTTAGTTTACTATTTCACTGACCTACCATCAATCCACACACCCCACTCCCCGTGTATTCCCCTAACAAAAATGCATGCTAGGCTTATTAAGGGTACTATTAGTTCACTTTCTTCTTAACTCACAATATTTCCCCCCCAGGGTACTCCTGTCTTTATTTAATCCCCTTTGTTTCAGGTGCGTGAGGTGATGGGCACCTTCCAGCTAGGTGCCCAGCTGGGGCAGCGCAGCCTGGGGGTCATGGCAACTCCCCCAAAAAATGCATACTAGTCTCTATAAATCGGGTACCATTAGATTTATTTTCTCACTACTCACAGGATTCCCCCTCACCTCACCCCTCATGTACTCCTGTCTTGAATTATTTAATTATTTTATTTATGTTGTTTCAGGTGCGCGAGGTGATGGACACCTTCCAGCTGGGTGCGCAGCTGGGCCAGCGCAGCCTGGGGGCGTACGTCATATCAATGACTAACGCGGCATCGGACGTGCTTGCAGTGGAACTGCTGCAGAAGGAGGCGCGCATAGCGGTGCGTGGGAGGGGTTTGAAAAGGGGGATGGGCAGGGTAAACGTGGGAAGGCTGATCGGGCTGGCTAGGGTGTTGATTAGGGTTTGGTAACGACCAGGTGCATCATCTTTGTTGGCCAGTGCCGGCGGTGGGCCTGCTGTAGAAGGGAGGGCCTTCATATACGTTGTGAACATCTGGCATTTTTTTCATCCTGCACCTGTAAGAGATGCGGGTTTTGACCACCTCCTCCCCTCTTCTATCTCCCTCCCACTTCAGGTGCCAGATCAGTCCGGAAAGGTGACATGTAGCATGGTCCACACTAGCTGGGGTGCTTACCCCTCCCCTTACCCCCCTTGCAGGTTGCGGGTGACACGGGCGAGTCCTGGCGCTCGCTGCGCGTGGTGCCCCTGTTTGAGACCCTGGCGGATCTGGAGGCAGCTGGCGCGATCATGACGCAGCTGTTCAGCATCCCATGGTACAGGCAGCACCTGAGGTGAGGCCAAAAATTAAACATTTAAGGTTTTCTGACCCAAAGCTTTGGTAACACCATGGGCACCATGTGCATTTAATGCTCAAAAGCCACAGCGGCAAGGACGTGGGGCATGTTCAAAATTGACCGCACACCCTAACCCTGACGGAGAAAGCAGCAAAAGGACAAGTCGTTCAATATGTTCAATCCACGTATATGACAAGCCCAGTACCTCCTCGCTCCACCATCCACGCAAGCCTTTTACCGTGCTCCCCGCAGGGAGGTCCACGGGGACCAGCAGGAGGTTATGCTGGGATACAGCGACAGCGGCAAGGACGCGGGGAGGCTGGCAGCTGCGTGGGCGCTTTACAAGGCCCAAGAGGACCTCGTGCAGGTGAGGGTTTTCTAGGGTTTTGGTTATGCCAACTTGCGTACTCCTGCTCGCATACACACCGTCCCAGGGCCTCACAGCCTCGAATTGCATAGGTACCTTGGGACTGAATGAAAACCCCCTCTCTCCTGTCCTACAGGTCTGCCAAGACGCGGGTGTGCAGCTGACGCTGTTCCATGGGCGGGGAGGGACGGTGGGGCGCGGGGGCGGGCCCATGTTCAAGGCGGTGCAGTCGCAGCCTCCGGGATCAATCGCGGGCTCGCTGCGCATCACAGAGCAAGGTGGGTGGGATGTTAGGGTTTAGGGTTTGGTGCCATTTTAGGGTTTTAGGGTTTTGGGCCCATGTTCAAGGCAGTGCGCAGTCGCAGCCTCCTGGGTCGATCGCGGGCTCGCTGCGCTTCACCGAGCAGGGTAAGTGGGGTTTTGGGGCTCAGCATGCAGGTGGTCAGGGTTTGGGGCGAGATGTTGCATTGGCGCTGTGGCGCAGGGCCAGCTGGAGGTCTACCTGTTTGCTGTGGTGCATACACACACCCCTGCACCGATGCCAACCCACAAACGTCGAAATTCACCCTTTTTCTCCCCGCAGGCGAGATGGTGCAGCAGAAGTTTGGCATCGGCGCGGTGGCGCAGCGCCAGCTGGAGGTCTACCTGACCGCAGTGCTGCACGGCACCCTGCGCCCCCCCGCGCCCGCAATGCAGCCCGAGTGGCGCGGCCTCATGGACCAGATCTCGCAGCTGTCCTGCAAGGCATACAGAGAGGTGGGTAACAACAGTAGGGTTTTGGTGGAAGCAGCAGGATTCAGGGCAAAATCGGTAGGGTTTTGGTGGAAACAGCAGGGGTTCATGCGCTCCCGCTGGGACCAGATGTCGCAGCTGTCCTGCAAGGCATACAGAGAGGGTGGGTTGAGGGGGCATGGGGCTGTGTAGGGTTGAAGGCAACACCTATAGGGACCAAGTGGCGTTCTGGCATGCACCACCCACCTCTCACCCCCACCCCAACCCTACCCTTGCAGCTGGTATACGAGCACCCCCTCTTCGTCAGCTATTTCCGCCACGCAACACCCGAGGAGGAGCTGGTCAACCTCAACATTGGCTCCCGGCCTGCCAGGCGCAAGAAGGGCGGGGGTGTGGAGACGCTGCGCGCCATCCCCTGGATTTTCGCGTGGTCCCAGACGCGCATGATCATGCCGGCGTGGCTGGGGGTGGGGGGCGCCTTCCAACAGCTGTTTGCAAAGGTGGTGGGGGGTGTGGAGGGTGAGGGGGGTGTTGCACAGGTGGGGGGTGAGGGGTGGGGTTGTTTGCAGGGGTGAGCGAGGGGGGCGCCTTCCACCAGCTGTTTGCAGGTGGGGGTGGGGGTGGGGGTGAAGGAGGAGGGGTTGGGTTTGGTGGGGATGGGGGTAGTCGATGCTGACAGGGGGCATGGTGCTGGGGGATGGGGCCTCATTCAAACAACCACAAATTTGCCGCCCCCGCCCTCCACAGGGCCACGGCCCCACACAGAATACAATCACACCTGCCCAAGCAGAAGTGCCCACATTTCCGCTTATCCCTCACATTTTCCCCACCCCCGCAGGGCCACGGCCCCATGCTGCGCCAGATGTACGCCTCCTGGCCCTTCTTCCAGTCCACCATCGACCTGGTGGAGATGATCCTGGCAAAGTGCGACATGCGCATAGCCAGCCTGTACGACGATGTGCTGGTGGTGGACCCCCAGGAGAAGCAGCTGGGCGAGGCCATCAGGGCAAAGTACTACACCGCGGTGGACGCGGTGCTGCAGGTGGGGCTTTGCAGGGTGCAATTATTCTGTGTGTTTTTAACGTGGGGGGTGGGGTTTGGAAGTGGGTGGAGTTGGGGCGGGTGGGGGTGATGCAGGCTGTACGGTGATGGGTGGGTGGCTGATTCTCAGGAGAAGCAGCTGGGCGAGGCCATCAGGGCAAAGTACTTCACCGCGGTGGATGCGGTGCTGCAGGTGGGTGGGTGGGACGGCTTGACATGTATGATGGTGTGCTGGGGCAACCACAAAACACCCCTTGTAGCTTTCAGTTTATGTCTCAAATTCCCAGTTGAAACTGCCTCCCCGCCTGCGCCGCAGGTGACTGGCCACCACCACCTGATTGAGAACAACCATTCGCTGAGCAAGCTCATCGCCACGCGCAGCCCACACATAGACCCAATCAACATCCTCCAGGTGCGGCTCCAAACCCCAAAACCCTAAACCTGGAATCCTAAACTGTCTAGGACATTGCTGAGCTCAAATGCTGCGCACAGCCCCTCATAAACCCAATGAACACCCTTCGAGTGGCTCTAGACCCTGACCCTGAACCCTAAACTGTCTTGGCCTTGGCTGAACCCTAACTCCTGGAGCATAACTTCGTAACCCTAATTCCTCAACCCTGGATCCTAAACTGTCTAGGCCATGCCTGAACCCATGAGCCCTCCCATGGACTCAATCACCATCCTCCAGATGCCCACATTGGTGTGCGCTGAGAGTACTGTGGTCAAATCTAGCTATGTGTGCTGCAGTATATGGTAGTTAAGTGACGTGTGTTCCTAGCGAGAGAGTTTAGCAGACTGCCGTGCGTGTCTTGCCTTTGTGCCGTGCCTTGCCTTAGCCTAGGGCCTAAACCCTAAACCCTAAACCCCGTAGGTTGAGATCCTGCGCCGCATGCGCCTTGATCCAGGCAACAAAGTGGCTGCGGGACGCGCTGCTCATCACCCCACCTTAAACCCTAACCCTGTGCCCCATTTCATTGGGCAGGTGGACATCCTTTGCCACCTGCGCCAAAACCCCGTCCTTCCCCTGGACACCACCACCACCATAGACCCTTATCCCTAAACCCTATCCCCTTGCAGGTTGAGATCCTGCGCCGCCTGCGCCTTGACCCAGGCAACGAGAGGCTGAGGGATGCGCTGCTCATTTCCATCAACGGGATCTCGGCAGGCATGCGCAACACAGGCTAGGGCTATAGCCGGCTGGGCCGCTTGTCATGGGAGGGGTTTAGGGTTTGGGGCCGGCAGCGGCCTGTGGAGGGTTGTGCGTGGATCTGGTGGTAGGCAACCCTAGGGTGTGGAAACATAGACATGGGATGTAAGATAGTAGGTTCATATTCTCTTTGGACGCCTTGCTGGTTAAGGTGTGATTTGGTATTGCTTTTCGATTTGCATAAGTGTGCATTGTCGTTGGGTGCAACAAGCCTTTTCAGCTGGCTGCCATGCTCTGGGTTGGGGTCTCGTGTCAATAGTTGTCCATTGGTATGAGGCGGGTTTGAAATCCCAAGGCTTTTTAGTATCAGGGCCGTTTTTTATGCTCTCTGTGAGTCATTAACTTTGGTCATTGCAATAAAAAAAGGGCTACGAGGATGGTGACTTTGGGCAGGGGGGGGTGTTGTCAACTTGAGGGAGGATTTGAGGATGTTGAAGTGGGTAGTACTGCAATGTGCTGGATTGTGATTCGTTCTCCCAACAGCAGCGGGCGCCCTAAACCCTAGGTTGGGGTGCCAGGCGTGTGGAAAATTCTTGTTTCTGAAATTCAACAAAACAAAATTGTTTTAGCAAGTGGAGATGTGCCTGTGTGGTTTTCCCTTTCCGACTTCAATCGAGTACAGTATCGCTCGCTGTGTTACCAGTTCAATGGGTCGGGGCCCTTTTTCACGCATATGCGCATCACCATGTGCTACGATGCAGTGCGGGTTTGCGATTTTTGCTCTAGCGGACCCGTGAAGCCATCCAGTGGTCAAGAAAACCCCAGTCAAATCAAATGTATTGCATGCAATGCAATGAACGTTTTTGGTTGCGATCATGGGTATTTTGTGGGTGACACCCCTTAGGCACTTTTTGGGCCATGTGTGCTTGTGACCTAGCGCCGCTAGTAGCGGTTTGCACAGCTCCTTTTTTCCTTTATTAGGGTATTATGGTGATACCTCTCCTGAGGTGCTCATGAATTGCCAGGCGATTTGACTTTATCCAGATCTTTTCGAACAGGGTGCTGGCAGTAAAAAAGAGGGGTACTAAGATTATAAATATGATCGGTGCACCACTTGGACAAGCGTGTATTTTTTCAGCGACTTTCCTTTTGCATTGTGTATGGTGCGATTCTCTGAGGGTCCGCTCATTAGTCTGTTTCCAAATAGTTTGTGTAGCCGGCCAGTGCCTACTAGATCTTCCTGCAAGTGTTGCAGCAATGCTATTCAGTGTTGGCATTTTAGTATTTTCAAGTCAAATGTGGTTCTAGGCATGCAGGACTGCACTGCATAGCCCAGGTGGCAGGAGTCTTTGGGTCGTCATGCACTAGATTTAGTGGCAAGGCATTTCTGCCGTGTAAATCCATAGTAGTAACAATATTATGCCTAACGGACAGGTATCATTAGGTCCTGTGGGCTGTTGCACATTGGGATGTGTTCGACAACATTCTTCCTAGTTCAATTGCCTACAGTGTGATATTGCCACATTGTAAGTGCCCAAAAAAATTCACAGAAAAATAACTGCGCCAGACTGATGTTGATACATCAGACATGAAGTGGAGAATTGGCGCAGGCTCTGTCACAGTGGGTAGGATGATGCGTTTTCACACTCAATGCAATTGCCAATGGGAAGGGGTAGACGTTTTGCCACAGTTATCAGTCCGGATCATGGTCCAAGTATAGCCTGGTGCCATGTCACGACTCCCGGGCCTATGGAAAGTATTCGAAGGTTAAAAAAGGAAACAGAGCCTGAAATGCCAAGTTTCGGAATGGTTTGCGCAACCTCGAATGCCTCATGCCCAATCCAACCTGTGGTTGCTAGGGTTTGGGTTAGGGTTGTAGCCAGGGCATCCGATGTGTGACACTCAGTGGCACTCAGTGGCACAATGCACCGAAGCAGGGGATATTGATACTGCGGCAAATAGAAGTAATTTAAAACAACTGAATATCATCTACTATATTGTCGGGCAGTTGGGCAGTTTCGTTTGGTGCGTTTCTTGCCATCGGCATTCCTACATGCCGGAGACAGACGTTTTCTTGTAGCCACCGTCTGTACCTGTAGCCTCCCTTGGAACCCTTTCAATTACAAAACGCTGAGCCAAGAGATATACGTTCAGTTCGAGTAGGCGTTGGCATACATGCACAGGGTTCTCCGGAAGCATTATCGCCCAACTCAGCTGTTATCCTCGCCTCACCTGGTCAGCCCTCGTGACCACACTCAAACGATACAACCTCCACGTGTATGCTGCTCGTTTGATACACCACCAAAATCTGGCGTTTTTGCGACGTATGCTGGCACAGCAAGACAGCTCACGACCACGTTGACCACCAGTCCCTTCTCAGCAGCATCTTGTACGCTACTTTCAGAATGGGCACTGTGCGCCTCTTAAAGTCCAAGCTGGCAGCCAGCGACAGCTACACAAGTTTTCATGTTGCCCCTTTGGCTCCAAGCTCTCGACTCTTCCAGAATAATGCTGGAAGGAGCAGTGGTAACCAGGCTCCTGGGTGGACTGGCTGGAACCACTCAGAGTCAAGCTGAAGTGGTCGGTGGCAGCAAGCTGCTTCACGCCCAATCATGGTACAGTCCTAATCACCATTCAATACTCGTACAAACACCGTCCCGTTTACAGTGATTTGAGGCCTTGCTGCCTGCCACTAGCCAATATTGCTTTCACACTGCACCTCACTCCCTGCGAGCTGGTCAACCCACTGTGTGGCTGCTTTCCTACAGGCAAAGAAATGCTGCTGATACGGGCTAGGGAGCTGGTGAACAGTTTGAAGCATGTCCTCCAACAAACTGCTGTTGACCAGCCAAGCTATGACCCAGTCAAGAACCCACCAATGCACGAGCACACTGGTCAAGCAGCAATAGCAACCGAAGGGATGGACTCTGGTACCTACCGCCACCATGACCAAGGCGACCAGTGCGGCACAAGCAACAGCCATTATCAGCATCAGCAACACCAGCAGACCACTGCTTTCAAGGCCTTGCGGGCCAACAGCAGCAGCAAGAAAGCTGCACAGCACTCTGCAAGGACAGCAGCCCTGCGCCAGCTGGCCTTCAGGCGAAGGAGCAGCTCCTCGGGAGAGGCACCATCCCAGCGCCAATCCCCAAGTGGGTCAGTATCTGCAGCCCATCATGGGAAAAGGTTAGCAGACAACAGACCACCGCTCGCTTCCCACAAGGATAAACCTGAAGCATCGCCGCATTTTGCGCCACAGGCAGTGCCAGAAAGCAGCCAGCGAACCACATCCAGTGGTACCAACTCAGCATCGGATGCTGGGTTTTCTTCAACACTCCAGATGGCAAAACTCCAGATGGCAAACTCAACACGGCACCAGCCCTCCCAAAATCCTTGGGGTGCGCTTCCACCCAAGGGACGCCTCCCCCATCAGCCACAACAGCACCAAGGCAGCGTCACCCACCCTGCAGCATCTGGTGTCCAACGGTCAACGCCACACCACCCCTACCAGCAGCATTCCCCGCAGCCCACCAGAACCTTAAACCCTACATCCACCAGGCCTGCTGCACCTCAGCCAGCAGGGATCCCCAACCAGCCACGGGGAGGTCCCCAGCACTGGGAGGATCAGGCGGGGATTGATGCGGTCCCCATCCATCATGTGGAGATTGCAGCCTTCATGAAGGACCTGGATGAGCTGGAGTGCATTGCCTCGCAAGTGGACCAGACAACTGCCCAGTCCAGAAAGGTGGGTGTGAGCCTCAACGGCATTGATGTTTCATCTGCAGCGGCGGGCCCTAAACCCTTGTGTAGGGGTTAATTGGCGTACTGGCTGCAGCTGCATGCGCGCGCAACCAACAATGTAGCTCTAAGTGCCTGAATTGCATCCAATTATTAATTACGATTGAAAATATTACTAATGGTTATAGTCATCACAATCTCTGATGGTGCAAAAGTTATTATTATCATTATTGTTATATGATGCCAGACAAAACTTACGCAGCTGAATAACGTTACCTCCCCCGCGGTGCGTGGTTAGGCGATGACAGGCTGAATCGAGTCCCTGGAATGTAATGACTGATTACTAATAGGGCTTTACCTATGGAAAGGACCCATACTCACTTCCTGGTGGCTAACACAGGTGCTGGAGTGGCTGACCAGCCAAGGTTGATCAGAGTTGGCTGGACTGATCAGCCAAATTTGGAGTGTCTGCCCATCCAAGCATGGCTAGCATGTCAGCGAGTTGGGATCATTTAATGTAAAGGGCATGACCAGCAACAGGCTATTTTGAAGAGATGTCTCTGCAAAATCAATGGCGGATGACACGTCTGAGCACGACAACGAGCGAGGCCTGTTGGCAACGCTGGGTCCTCCCGGAGGAAATGCGGGGCCAACACTAAAGTCACACATGAGTAGGTAGAGCTGGGTAGAGTGTGCAACGGTGGAAGGGCGTCCGACTGGCATCGCATGCCAAATGACGGCCTATGATGGACATATGAAGGGGGCTTTGAGTAAACCTGTAAGCTTGAAGATACTATCTATTTCAAAGTTTGAGCTAGAAAGGCGGTACCCTCTTGCCCATTATGATGGTAGAAACACGTGAGGGATGATCCGAGCGCTCGCCTCCGGCTAGCCTCAGGCTGGCTCTCTTTCACTCTGTCTCTTCCTCAACCAACGCCCTCATTCTTCAGATGAGGAGCGCAGTTATTTATTTATTCATTTTTATTATTATTTATTGCCCATTAGGTCCTCAGAAAGCTATGGCAGTAAAATATATACAACATTCGCGCGATTTTTCTGTGTGGGTGTTACGCACTGTCCATTGAACGAGTTAGGATGTCACATTTACCTACTCCCTGTGTGCTGTGCTGAGGTTCAACTGTAATACAGAAACTGCTTCAAAACATTTCTATGCGTACGTAGGGCAAAAAAAAAGTAGCTGCCGGAAATGCAAACTTTAGGAGGCTGCTAGGAGGGCAGATAACAGCTTCTAAATATATGCAACGGCTTCACCCGTTTTAGTAGCAAAATTTGTTTTTTTGGTTAAAGGTGCGTACTGTGACTTCAAGGCATGGATGCCGTCTGGCCCAGCTTTGCGCATTGGATGTATATCTGCCAAGCACACAGCAACGAAATGCATTTGCAAGTTTGAAGCAAGACGCGTGTGGTTCTGTCGATGCATTACAACAAGGAGCAAGCCTTACTACCTGCAAACATGAAGGCATATAGTAGCGAATACAAGAATATTGTAGTGCCATGCGCTGCGCCATTCAACCTCGCTGCGCTCAAGCGCAAAGGCAACAAGCTTGGATAGGATATCATTTTCTTCCTATTCAAATGAAAAGAATCCACAACAATCATTTCATCAATGACACGGCACCCTTTGCGGCCATTTATAGCTTGGTCCACAGCCGGAATAGGATATCCTAATACGGCACGGCGTCTACACTGTGGTAATAGCTAACCCCAGGGATGACGTCCGAGCAATAGGCAAAAAAACTGTTGAAGCCTGAGGCGGATGTCTTCACCAGCAGCCAGGCATACTCCTGGCCAGCGTAGATGGGGGCGGAGGTGCCGGCAAAGGTGAAAGACACCCTGCAAGCATGTGGATGGCGTTGTCAGGGGTTCACATGCATTTGTTGATCTATTAGGACAATCCTCTAGGCTCCAACGCCTTTTATAGCTGCCCAGAATGTGGAATGGCAAGGACAATCTGTATCTTGCATGCCCTGTTTGATTCCCTGTGTTCACTAAACACGGCCATCCCTTGAAAGCCACAATTACTACATGTACAACATCCGACAGCATGCAACCTTGGATAGCACATTGGGGCATCATAGTTGGCACTGTACATGCATCAGTGCATGCCCCACGCACCATCCGCTGGGAGATGAAGGGCTCACATCCACCACCCCCGAGGTGGCCACCAGGGTCCCTCCAGGCATGTCGAGGAACAGCTTCAACATGTAGAAGGTGGTGTACTGCGTGTTGGGCTGGATCCGCACATCGATCTTGTCCACATACAGGTTGGCCAGGTTGCTGAGCGGGGTGAAGCTCTGGCCAATTAAATCACGAAGGTCGTTTGTACTGTCCCCTAAGAAGGGTCCACGAACGTAGGGGCAGGACACGACCACATCCAACCCTGCACAGGCGTACACACACACAGTCTGTATCAGGGTTTAGGGTTTAGGGTTTAGGGTGGCGGTGGGGCAGGACACGACCACATCCAACCCTACACAGGCGTACACACACATTTGGTCTGTGGCTGTGGTGTCAAGGCACAGAGTTTGCATGTCACTGCTTGGGGTAAGGATAGGGTTATATGTATCCTGGCGTTGGGAAGGGATAAATACACCCCTATCCTTAGGTTATTGCAGGATTCGGTGCACATGGCCAGGCAAAAAGGTTTCTTACTGAAAGTGTGATGGGGATTCACACGAGTGCGGGCATATGGCATTTATTTCCCCTATTTCCCCCCCCCCCTGAGGCCTGGTAAATGGGTGCCATGTCAGCAGTGGCGTGGCAGTTTTGAACTACCACCTTTGATAATACATGCCCAAGACGTGCAATGTAGCAACTAAAAGTTGGCAAGCACATTGAGTGAGGGTAAAGTAACTAGTTAGAGCAACAACGTATAGTAACGGGCTGTGTGTCCAAAGATCTCAACCCCTCAATTTTATGCCAACTCTGATGGGGATGCACCAGTGCAGGCGGTAATCTAGGCGCTAACCACCATAAACCCTAAACCTTAAACCCTAAACCCAATTTTATGCCAACTCTGATGGGGATGCACCAGTGCAGGCGGCAATCCCTAGAGGCGCTAACCACCACAAAGTCAACGACAGCATGACAAGGGAGGAAGGTGGTCCTTCCTGCTAGAAGGAACAATGATGGAGCATACGGTGGTGATGGTGGTGATGGCCGATAGAGTGGTGGCACAGGTGGGATGGGGGAAAGTGGGTGAGGACATTATTCCAAAACTTTAAAGACTAGGGTAGAGCATGGCGGCAGAAGGTGCAGGCTGGTGCAGGTCACCTACTCGTGGTCATGGAACGGGCGGGGACCAACCCCATCCCCGACGTCGCTCAGGGTACAGAACTATTCACAAGACAAACAGAGAGAGTGGAGATGGCTCACCTGTTGAAGGTGGGGGGGAAGGTGGTAATGGTGGCGATGGCGGCAGGGGTGGCGGGCTTAGAATTAGCACTTTGGTCCACAGCCTGAACATATAAGCATTGGCTGGCTCTGAGCTGCTTCCAAACGTGAAACAGGAGGAGAAGTCACCGCTGAAGGGTGATGTAATCACCACATTCCACGCATACACCTGGCCAGCGTGTATGGGGGCAGACGTGCCGACTATGGTGAAAGACACCCTGCACGTACCGATGGCGCTATTGAGGGTTGAATTTGGTACGCTGCACTCTGGACTCGACTTTGTACACACCTTGTTTCGCTTGAGGTTTCCAGCCTCGGCACTGCCTGCGTCTGTGGCTGCTAGTTGTCTAATGACAAGGGCCTTCTATCCTTCAAGTGCTGAGCATGAAGAATGTATGCAGCGTACCTTATTCACCGGTGATGCAATGGATGCACCACTGACGCATGCACCATGTACAACATCCCACATCATGCATCAGCGGATCACCCACATAGTATGATGACTGTACATGACTCCTGCGCGTGCACCCATATCCCATATCACGCACCATGCCGCTGAGCTTGATGTCACGAGGCGGGAAGTCACAACCACCTGCTCTGAGGTGGCCAACAAGGTCCCCCCAGGGCTGTCGAGGTGCACCTCCAGCTTGTAGGAGGTCGAAAATACCACGTTAGGCCTGATCCACACATCGATCTTGTCCACATTCAGGTTGGCCAGGGTGCTGAGCGGGGTGAAGGTCTGGCCAATGGCACCATTGATGACGTTGCTACTTGGGTTGGCGCAAGAGACGGCCGCATCCAGCCCTGCACAGGCGCGAGCACACTCACTCACTCCCTTGTCAAGGGTTCCACATGAATGCATTGCTGGGATGGACATGGCGTGGGCAGAGCTCCACAGTGAACAGGACTGCCCCTCAAGACCCGTGATATACGTCACCTCATTAAGTGATTTCAGGTACATACACATTACAAACCCCGTCTGACAAGCGGTCCATGATCATAACACTTGATCAAATATGACCACACATCACCAAATGTAGCTGTACATTGTTTGTGTGCAGACCAACCACAAAGTATGTGTAAAGGTGGACAGCGTAGTGGTGTAGCATGTGCAAAGGTGGATAGCGCACGGGATCCTCGAATTGTGGCCAGGTGGGAAAGGGCAGATAAGTAGATAGTAAATTACAAAATTACAAGGGTGGCAGCGCCGTAGCCATCCCCATGGGAAAGGCTACGTAGGTGGTGCGGTACGCAGGTATTGACACTCTGAGCCTCTCGTAAAAAGCCAAAACCTTATCGCTGAGCTCTAGGTTTACTGTGCCCTGACTCAGAGCCTGAGGACATGTCGTAATACCGTTTGGAACAAGGCCAGGGCACTTTGGGGCTCCTTTGGGCTGTTTTGAGCTATGTTTGGCCATATTTGGCTGTTTTTTGGCTGTTTTGCATTAATTTAAACATTACACATGGCCATATTCCGCTCAGAGGGCAAAGGCTGGCTCAACTCTCCTAAATTAAATCGAGTGTGCTGATTCCAAATATGTTCTCAAAAGTGTTGCCCTCGGAATGGAAGGGGGGTATTTACCATGGTATTGGGGACCCCCTAGGGCCCGGCCAGCGTGTATGGCCCGAAATGGGCCCGAGTGTCACTACCTAGGTGCAATAGGCAGGCTACCAACTATGCCGATTCAGGGACTGGCCCCAATCAAGATGATGAGATGTTACAACATCAACAGGGCGGAATGGGCATGCTGGATCACCTGCTGGAAATGGCGCTGGGGGCGATGGGGGAGCAGGGGGCAATGGGGGGGGGCTGGGGGGCAATGGGGGGGTGGGTGGAGGTAGTGGAGGGGGTTTGGGAGGAGTAGGCGGAGGTAGCACGACTTTGGTCCACAGCCTGAACAAGTAATCGTTCCCCGGCTCAGGGGCGTTGTCGTACCCCCCCCCATACCCCTTCCCAGGAATGACATCGGAGCAAAAGGAGTATCCAGCATTGTGGAAATTGGTGGATGCCATCACCAGCTTCCAAGCATACATCTGGCCAGCTGAAATGGGGGCAAAGTTGCTGGCGATGGCGAAAGACACCCTGCAAGCACACGCATGGGCGGTTTTAGGGTTTCAACATGGAATGGGCGGTTTTAGGGTTTCAGCATGGAATGTGGAATGGCAAAGACAGTTTGCATCTTGCATGCAAAAGGTCCCTATTCGAATGCCTAATCAAATCATGGTCATCCCTTGAAAGCCATGTTTACAACATCCGACACCATGCACCCATACATGGCATGGATGGCACACAGGGGCAATCACAACAACCACGTACTTGGTTGATCACAACAACCACTGTACATGATTGCAGTGCATGCACCCATGGTTTAGGGTTTAGGGTTTGCATCACGTACCATCCCTCGGCCGCTGAAGAGCTCACATTCACCACCTCCGAGGCGGCCACCAGGGTCCCTCCAGGGCTGCCAAGGTGCACCTCCAGCTTGTAGGAGGTGACATAATATGTGTTGGACTGGATCCACACATCGATCTTGTCCACATACAGGTTGGCCAGGGTGCTGAGCGGGGTGAAGCTCTGGCCCATGGCATAATTGATGGCCTGGTTGTTGGTTGGATTGGCGCAGGACACGACCACATCCAGCCCTGCGCAGGCGCACACAAGGTGAACACCTTTTAAGATATTATATTTGGAGTACATATAAGTAACTATTTTTGCACATGGTTTCTTTATACATGCGCCGCATGCTTGCATACTGTACAAGATGGCCACTTAAATTCTTTGCGTGGACTGGCTTTATAGATGATCATTTTTGCTATTTGCACTGCTAGTGCTGCTGCTACGTATGTGACACAAGGGCATATGCATATGGCTGTGGGTTAATATGAGGGTATAGGACATAGCACACAGATTTTTGTAACCCAAGGACATGACTAACATGACTGAGCGCAGCAGTCACCACCAACGATACAGCGAGTGCACGCGTGGCATATGGCGGTGACATACGGGGCTGACCACTTTTGCGGCATGCCTCTCATCGTCACATGTTCATTGTTTGTCTGTCACCAGTTGGGGTAGAGTTAGGGTACTTGAGTCCAAAGAAAGGGCGCTTGGGTGTGGTGGGTGCAGTTGTGGTGATGATAATGACAAATTGAAGAGGGAGGAAGGGCTGTCACACCTGCTGGTAGAGGAGCTGGTGGTGGGAAAGGGGGTGGTGGCTGTGGGGAGGGTGGAGGAGGGGAGGGAGGCGGCGGTGGGGTCGGTGGTGATGGCGGGTTGGGCGATGGGGGTTTGGGTGATGGCGGTTTTGGAGATGGCGGTTTGGGCGACGGTGGCTTTGGGGATGGCGGTTTGGGAGATGGAGGTCTTGGTGATGGAGGTTTCGGTGATGGCGGCTTTGGTGACGGCGGCTTGGGCGATGGTGGCTTGTGCTTGGGTGGTGGCCTGAGAAGAGGGGTTTAGGGTTTAGGGTTAAAGCACCGCACAATGGCTATTATGGCCCGGGAAAGCGGAAATCGTGCATCCTAAACCCTAGTGAGGATACGACAGTATCACGTAGTGTACACCTCAGGTACATTTCAGGTAAACCCCTGCCAGCGCTGTGTTGAAACTGCCTTGTGTGTGTTAGGGTTTACCAGGTTACAACTAAGGGTTTGCAGATAGCTGCTACGGCAATGTGCTATGAGCTCCAATACAACCTCCCAGTGGTTCTCCTGCAGTTCTCATTGGTGCACGCCCCACCCTCCCCTCCAACATGTAGTGTACACACAGTGCAGTGCAGTGTACACACACATCATCCACTTCACCAACTTCATCGTGCTACCCAGTGCACCAACCAAACCACCGCACTATGCCCTGCGGCCTATCTATCTACGGCGTTCAAGAGGGCCTGGATAACGTGTGGCAAAACCTTTTGGGGTTGCACACAACGGGCTGTGTAGCAAAGGTGCTCGCATGCATGCGGTGGGGCCACGCATGGGCCTGGCTAGGCACCCCCTGCTAGCGCTCCTAAACCCGTGCCTGGCTACCATCCTATATACTGAGGGGGGCCTTGTGCACAACCAATCTGCAGTTGCCTGCTATTGCATCACTGAATTTGACAGCTGGTTCGTGCGATGTACACATGTCGTGCGTCCTGCTGGTGGTGTATTCCTGCTAAATCCTGCAGGCAAAACGACGCTATGCCAGCAAGCACTGCATCCTTCTCTCCGCGCCAGGGACATCAAGCATAGGTTTGCTGTTCTCACCTGCGTACCGCCGACGTGGGAGAGACGCAGGCGGCCAGAAGGATCAGGCTGATGGACCCGGCCAACGCGGTGCGCCGCATCGCTGAGGCTCACGCCCGCTCAACCGAGGCCTCGAGCAGCGCTCCTGCTGAAGCTGCTAGGCGGCACCTGCGTGCTTAGGGGTCTTTGGATGACCCACGGCGCTTTGGGTGGCGCGACAAGACCAGTTGGAAGTTGCAAGTTCAAACCTATAGGCGCCAGTATATAGGTACGGTAGCAGGCAGCGCTGACGTCCATGCACTGTGACCTATAGGCTGACCTGCCTAGAGAACATCTTCTCGTCTAGAAGTTTTTTTGAGTTGTTGGCGTTCTGTGGTGCCAAGGTCACTGTTTAAAAAGTGACCGATGAACAGGCGCTGGGACTGTTACCCTAACTAAGGATATTTTCTTGACTGGAGTGTCCACATCAACTACAATTGCAAACCCGACCTGCGGCATCAGATACTGTGCTGTATGCCTGGAGCGACAGTAGTAAGCTAGAGGGGGTCGAACATGTCGAGACTGACAAGAAAGAAATAAATACACTTGGCTTGGTATTGGCCCATGGGGTTTGGAAACGAGTACACACCGTGCCACATATGACGGGTTTGCACCTTGGTGAGCGCCAGGGGAGGGTTTAAGAATCATGGTGTAGGGTATAGGGTTTAGTTTTGCCCCTTGGTGAGCGCCAGGGGAGGGTTACAGGTTACAGGTTTAGGGTTTGGGGTTTGCACCTTGGTGAGCGCCATGGTAGGCGGATGATATCGATGGCACCTGGTGGATTCCGGAATGAAATCTCGGCATGACTGGTGCTCTGTTTATAATTTTATCTGGTTGCTCAGCAGGACAGGGGCGCCTGCAATGCATAATATGCATGACCCTAAGGGCGTAGTGTGTTACACCTTGTCAGGGGGATGGTATAGGTTGTAAAGCTAGTGCAAGACATCTTACTTATGCGCAGATGCGCTGGCCAGATTTTGTTGAACCCTGGGCGGATTGCCACCGCTCCTGTAACTAATTCTACCATTCACCACCAGATGGATCCACAAGTTCAAATGCAAAATGCAGTGATTCAGTGTATTGTGTTGGGGTGGACAAGGGCTTGAGTTGGGCTGGTTCAGTTGGGCCAAGGTTTTGGGCATATTCTGTAGGCTTTGGCAAAGCATTGCTAACATGTTTGTTTGGCAAGCAACAGTTTCAAATCTCGTATTTCCACCGCATTTTGGCTGTGAAACAGAGGTGCTCAGTACTCATTCAAAAGGGCCCTCTCAGTGAGAGCTGAGAGCTGAGATGGACATGTAAACCCTCATGGTGCACGTGCGATGACAGCAAAGCCTGCTGCAGCAGCCAAATGGAACTTACCGTGCAACTGGATCGCACCTCGATCTGGTCACATCGTGCGCTTCATCTCGGCGCAGCAGAGAGCGCGTGGTTCCGTCACATGAGTCCAGGAATCGCCACGCAGCGCTTTTACTTCCATAATTCATACAGCTGCCCGGCAGGAGGCAGTTCCTCTACAAATGCGCATCCACAGAAAACTAACTTCCATAGTCGTCGTGTATAAACTGTCGAAGTGAACGTAACAAGGATTGTATCACCGTGCTTGGAGCCTTGCTGAGTGTCTAAACCTGAGTTCAAGTCTTTAAAACCTTGGACTGGTTGTCACCCCTCGGGTAATCGCACACCTCCAGGCTACAAAACTACGTACACGAGTTCACCAGCTTGAGTCTCTGTGCCGACAGCCAGACGCTGCAGAAATGGCTCCAAAGCTTTTGAGCAATATGCGTATCATGCTGCTGTGGCTGACGCTCTTCGTAGCGTTCTCTGGTTGGGTGCTGCTGCTGGCGGGGATCTCGTCGCTGCAGCAAGACTGCGGGGGTGCCACTCCCCACCAAGCCATTATTGGCAGTGCGGGGTACCTGTCACCAAACGTGTCCTGCAACAAATTCTACAGGTAGGATAGAACCACTTAGGGTCTTCGGGCCTTCAATATGCCAGTTGCTGTGCCTTATTCTAGGGTGTGCTGACGTACAAACAGTTGAGGGCCACAGTGTAGCTACTGCTAACAAAACTGTTGTATGTTGCCCACTCGAGTACCTGGTCTCCTTTAGTTCTCCACCCATTGTGACAGCTCCCTGTTGCAAGTGCACCTGATGGCTAGCGTACCGGCTGCTCAGCATACACTTTGCGCATGCAAATGTACTGAGTGTTATTGTTGAGCATTTAAACTGTTGCAAATTACCAGATTGCTGCATGTCGGTGGCTGAGAATATATATATGCGCTGTTGCACAATTTAACGTGGCTCTCATGTCCAGTTTGGAAACATATGGCATATGTCTGGGGTTAGAATTCGGGGTCTTTGCCATTGGTGCGCTTGGGCAATGATATTGGCCTTAGGTATTGAATCTTGATGTTGCTGGGTTTCAGTTTGAGACTTTGGCATGTGCATATGTCTCACATCGCAAATTGGCAGTTAGGGATGCTGTACCCAAAGTTAGTACAGATGAGTATGTGCAAACAACAGCAAAAAACCCTAAACCCTAAATCTGGGGGCTAGTTGCATTGTTCAGTCTTTAATGGTGGCACCTGTTGGCTTTGGAAGAATATGCACACGCGTGCATGTGTGGGGCGGCTTTTAAACCGATTACCTGCCTACATGCATGCACAGCGTGGCACAGGCTCATTTGGAAAAGTAATCAAACAAAGCCCTAATTGGCGTAAGCAAAGGTCCATTTAGTCAGTGAATGACAGGAGATTTATTACCATGGAGGAATGCTAGCACTCCTGACTGACGTGCTTAACCCGCTGCTCCCTGGTGTGCAGGTATTCTTGGTGGACCACCTTCTACCAGCTGTTTGTGGTGCTATTCACCTTCATCCTGCTGGCAGCTGGCAAGACACACATCTTCAGGGTGGGACTCATTGGCCTGCTGGCACCTGTCACGGTCCTGCTGATGGAGACTGCCAACACGTGAGTTGCTGTACAACCTTGAAATCCCTTTATGCAGCGCCTCATAAACTCTGGACTGTTTATGCCTTAATGTTTATCAAATCCATGATTGGGTTGCTGACACCTGTCGCTGTGCTGCTCATGGAGGTTGCTAACATGTGAACCCTAAACGCTAGGACCCTCAATTGAATTGAGTTGGCATGCCCATGCAACCTGGTGCATGCATTGCAGTCTCCCTTTGTACCTGTATATTGCAAAGCGCAAAGTCGGCTGATGCAAGGTCGGCTGATGCACATTGCGGGATACTTGTGACCAGCTGTCGTGAAGCAACCAATAATTTTCTGTCACACTATATAATATACCTTGCAAATACATTTTAAAGGGCTTTTTCAGTTGAAATCTCACTTTCATATCTTACACCCCACAGGTTCCTGAGCGCTAATGACATTGCTGAGGACAATCCATCTGCTGACGGCACATTCAAGAGCAGGCTGCGGGTGTTTCTGTCTGGCGCAATCATCTCAGCGGTGGGCAATTTTGCGTTGATCATGGCTATCGGCAAGCACGACGAGACCGCCTACGGCACTGGCGCGCAGAACCAGCGTGTGGGGGAGAGGAAGGAGGGTGTGGAGCCCGGGATGCAGACCGGCGTTGGCGTTGGCTCAGCGTAAGTGTTGGCATGACAGGAGCATGGTGGTATGTTGTGTCAATGTTTAGGGTAGCCTGGCACCCTTAAGGGCAGAGCAGCTTGGCAATATGTTGGGTCTTGTACAGGTTACATAGGTACCAGCAAGCTATGCCTACTAGTATTACAGGGAAAATTCCAATCAACAATTGTGATAATTACTCATACCGTTCTAAAACCATGGAGAATGTAGACCAACAGGCTGTGTTCGCTTTGCAGGGTGTAAGCAGCCAGTGCTGTAGAAGGAAAGAAGACAAGGGCGTAAAGAGATGTGGGGTTTGTGTCAATCGTGGTATCTCCAATGCAACTCATGCCAGTCTGACTAGCAGTGATGCGGAGTGAGCAATGGTACCAAGGAGGGTTGGCATGTGCCAGCAGGCGGAATGAGATGGTTGTCCAGGTGGTTGGGCAATTGCTGCTGTAGCTGAGCTGACTGGCTACAAGGGTGGAGTCAATCGGCAAGTGACAAGATATTTTTGCAGTAAAAGTGAAGTGTGACAAGGGAGTTGTACCCATGCTCATTTGTCTGTGGCAAAGTGATTTAGCAAACAGTTGAGACTGTTTCCGTCACAAGTAAACAATAACAACAATTGTGTTTGGGTGTATGTACCGTAGTGTTTTACAGCAGGCTGGATCTGATGATACAGCGTACATGTGCGTCATCCACCCATCCACACCCTCCAGTGATGTTTTGCACTGTCTTACTGAACTTGCATGATGTTGGTTACCAATGAAAAAGTGTGCAAGAAGGGGAGGAAAGTTTTGACATGGGTGCTGTGGCACAGTACGGTGCCTTAGAGTGTGGTATATCATTTTTGTAGTAAGCAAAACAGTAGGACATGTTGACAATACACTGGGTAAAATTCCATTACAGATTATACACCTGCATGCATAGCGGCACATGTATTGCAAGCCATACGTGGGCAATGGTGTTGGGTACACAATAAATGACAATATCAGGTAATATATACAATATGAACTTGAGCAAGTTGCTCACCACCCAGCATCCTAGTTATGTTGACATTGAGTGTCGTGTGCAAATGACAATCGTTGGGCAATATGGCATGGGGTTTTGATGCTTAAACGTGGGCAGGATGACAGATAAAGTTCCCTGCTTAAAATGGTGTTGTTGTATGCACGCACATCTGATATGCATGCTGCTCAAGGTGCTACCACTGGTACACAGCGTGCAGTAATACATTGTATATACTTTATGGTATTGTTATACTTTTTGCCTTATCATGAAAGAAAGAAATAATGAAAAAAAAGAAAATAAAACCCTTTCACTCATAGCGGGAAAACTGAATTGCATCTACCTGTATTGGAGTGGGTATGGCATGCATGATAAAATGCAGCACTCGAATATATTGCTGCCAAATGAAGGATGCTGAATGGCAATTCTGCATGTCGCCTATCACTCAAAGGCTTAGTGCTCGGCGATGCTTTATGGTGATCATATCTGTTCAACATAATGGTATTTCAGGCACAGGTCGCATCTGATACAGGTATGCTGGGTGAAGTATCTGACCCAGCAGGCTGGCCACATACCATCATGGTGAAGCGTGTGGTCAGTGGCACCATCATATTGAGCCATGAATTTGATGGTGTTGAATGGGATCGTGACATTCAGCCGTGCACCATTGTGACGTTAAGCCGCCACCACGGTTGGCAAGATGGGGTATATCATTTAACTAATGAGAAATTGCGGCAATACTGCTGTTACAGTATACAGTGTACAGAATACAGTAACTGATCAGTGTTACCTGATGCACCTAATGGCAATCAGTAGCTGTACATTTGACTTGCCCTGTCTTGTTCATCAGTGATTGGTCAATGCCGAAATTGAGCTAATGGTTAGTGCTTACATTCGTCGCCAACATTGCATGCAGTAATGAACCCAACTTAGCAACAATGCACACGCTGGAAACCTATGCGCTTGAACAATGGTGAGGTGGTTTCACAAAACGATAAGCAGAATGTTCCTCCTAGGTGCCACAGGATCTTCCTCCTGGGCCGGGCCACCATGCGCTGCAGGCACAGGACCTTCTCCGCATGACCTCGCAGGATTTCCCTCCCAGCATCTCACAGAATCATCCTCCTGGCGCGGGGCACCATGCGCTGCAAGTACAGCTTCTCATCCTCATTCAGCTCCCGCTATTTCCCTCCTAGGGTCTCACAGGATCTTCCTCCTGGGCCGGGGCACCATGCGCTGCAGGTACAGCTTCTCATCGTCGTTCAGCTCCCGAATGGAGCCATCTGGCTTAGCCACGTAGGGGTCTGCCTTCCCCTTGCTTGCCTTCCTGCCCAGGGGCTTCACCACCAGGCTCCAGCCCTCCTTGGGCCGGGGGCAGGGCTTCTTCTTGCGGCTCTCGCGCCGGATGCTCTTGCCGATCTGCACAGGAAAACAGGGATGACTTTTGTGCTTTTGCAACTGTTTTCTATTCTTCTTCATTTGAAATTCGTAGACATGTAAAGTATGCAGCAACGTTGGTTGAATAGATGGCACCCCCCAAGTCCCCTGCCACATGCCGTGGTAAAAAAAATTGATGACAGGGAAGATACCTTAACCCTAAACCCTAGCAGCGGCAGCAGGTGGATACACCTTACACAATGGCTTACATTCCACAAGAACACCAGATATGTGATCATTGCGGTAATTCAAACAGAACTGTACACGTAGAACAGGCCCGGATCAACCGTCATGAACGCCTGTTCCCTGTCTTTCTCCCAAACACCTGGACTGCAACAACCGCGCAAGCACCACCCACGTACCCATCCCATGTTGTAGGACAGGTTGGCCATGAACTCCTCCACCATCATCTCCTCCTCCTGCTTGGCAATGATGTCCTCCACGTGCGCAACCTCGCTCACGGCAGTCCCGGGCTTGGCATCCGGGCCAAGGGTGGATGGCTCCACCAGCTGCGGCCAAGGGAGGGTTTATTGTTAGGATGTAAAAATGAAATCTTCATATTTGTGGTGTCATGGTTGGCTCCACCAGCTGTGTGCATATTAGGGTGTAGGATTAGGGTTTAGAAGTGGAATCTTCATTCCCGTGGTGCCATACTTGGCATCGGGCCAAGCGTGGATGGCTTACCAGCTGCGCCCAAGGCAGGGTTTAGGGTTAGGGTTTAGAAGTGGAATCTTGATCACTGTGGTGCTAGGTTTGGCCTGCGCACCAAGGGTGGATGGCTCCACCAGCTGTTGGCCGGGGAGGGTTTAGATTAGGGTTTCGTGAAATCCTCGCCAGGACACCAGAAATAATGTTTGCAGCTGTGCACACCCATGTGTTCATGTTTCTCTGAATAGAGTGCTGATGGGTGAACTGGGATAGATGGCAGGTGGCTGCGCCCTGGCGGTCCCACTTTAACCTTATGATCTGTGGACAGGTTGCGCCCATTGCGCTGTCCTGCTGTGTGTGCACTCCCACATGTCAAGATGCATGTGCACTCGTTCAGCTCTCAGTTCGTACATCACCCGCCTCAATGCGCTGCATGCTTGTGCCCTCCCCGCTCCACCTGCTATGTAAGCACTCCCACAAGTCCAGATGTATGTGCTGCTTCAGCTCCCGGTTGGGCACACCACCACCCAACAACACGCGCGTGTTCAACTAACTGACCAAGTTTCAGCGGTTACATGCCCCAGGGAGGCAGTGCCCACCTCAAACTTGGGCTGTGTGGGCAGGTTGCGCACGTTGCGCTCCCCGCTCCCCCTGCTGTGTATGCACTCCCACATGTCAAGATGCATGTGCACTCGTTCAGCTTTCGTTCCCTACATCACCCGCCTCAATGCGCTGCTTGTATTTGGCTAACCAGGTGGTGTATGCGCCCTAGTGGTACCCACCTCAAACTTGAACTGTGTGGGCAGGTTGCGCACGTAGCGCTCCCCGCTCCCCCTGCTGTGTATGCACTCTTACAAGTCCAGATGCATGTGCTGCTTCAGCTCCCGGTTGCGCACACCACCACCCAGCAACACGTGCGTGTTCAACTAACTGACCAGGAGTTACATGCCGCAGGAAGGCAGTCTCACCTCAAACTTGGGCTGTGTGGGCAGGTTGCGCACGTGGCGCTCCCCGCTCCCCCGGCTGTGTATGCACTCCCACAGGTCAAGGTGCATGTGCTCGTTCAGCTCCCGGTTGGGAACCTCCCCGGCCTCGATGCGCTGGTTGTCCAGCTCAATCAGTCCGATGATGGCCAGCACCCGCTGCTGCCGGATCTTGAAGGTTTTGGCCAGCTTGGGGATGGACCACCTGCGGGAAGATAAGCGGGGAATCGAGCAGTGGTACCCCGGAAAAATGACGGGTTGTGGGTCGTTACGATTTGGTGGTGAGGCATCTGCATGTTGGTTGGGAGAATGCCCTTGCCCTTCATGGCGCAGCTGTGCTTTGTTGCCCATGCAGGTATGGTATAAGTAGTGCCAGGGTTGGCTGGCGCAAGGCATGTAGGGCAGACTGCTTATCTCACTATGTGTTTTGGAGGGCATAAGGCATATGTGGAGCATTTGTGTGCTCGGTGAGGTGAAGTGCAGGAATCCCCAACCAAGCACTCCTAGCACCAAGGCAAAAGCCTGAAACAGGGCTGGAACCAAAACGTACAGTTTTGGGTCTTCACGGTGGAGCTTGAAGATCAGCTGCTTGGCGTCCAATGACAGCAGGGCATTCTGCTCGTTGTTTGGCACCGCTCCTCCTATCAGGTCGTAGCCATAGTAGCCAGACCCTGCCTCCTCATCCACGTCAATGATGTGCCATGCGGGCTGCCCGGGCCCCGCCAGGTTGAGCGTGTACTGTGGTGGAGCGTCGTCATCGAAAGCGGCTGCAATGCATGCTTCGATCTCCTCCTCGTTCATCTCCTCCTCAGAGTCGGGCTCTGGTTCATGGTGTTCTTCCTCGGCTGCTTGTTCCTCGGCGGCCTCTGGTTCATGGAAAACTTCTTCTTGGAAAGCTTCTTCAGGGATTGTTGTCAAGTCCTCGTCCGAGTCTGAATCTGACGATGATGGTGGTGGTGGTGGTGTGGTGGTGCTGGTCAGGTGACGGCAGGCTGACTGAACTGCTGGAATCGAGATGCGGCTGGAGACTGCTAGCCTGACGGAGCGCATGCAGGTCTGCGCTAGCTGTGATAGCGCCATGGCGTTACTGTCTCAGGTCCTTAGCATGCAGTTGTGGCCACTGTCACACTGTCATCTGAGCAAACCACTGTGCATGTAGGCAGCGCTGCAGGTGGCACTGGGGCCAGCAGAATCTAATAAACCTTTTGCTAGTCACTCTGTGTCACAAGGAAGGTGTCCCAGCGTTCAGTATCGGTGGTGGGCGATTCTTGACATTGGCATGCATGCAAAACCACAAATGGACAGCGTGAGCGAGAGACAAGTCTAAAAGTGCATGGACTGCAGGAATAACCTCTGTAAGGCTTAGTGGATAGGCACTCACGTTTGCTTGCCAACCGACTCGCACAACTCTTAAGTTTAGCTGTATGGGGCGGCTCTGTGCAGGTCGAATAAAGGGGGAAACGCTAATGGTGTATTTATTTTCCAATGCCCACCTCAGCAAGTCAGCCTGTGCCTACACAGTCTGGAGCTCGTTCGATAGCCACTGTTGAAACGAAAACGTTTACCTCGTTGATGCACACTGTGAGGTGTCAGCTGCATTGATGACTTGCGTGGTGTAGGGTGGGAACCCTCCTGGGACAGGGATGGGTAAGGAGCGTGACGACACCGCTGGCAAACGGAAGAGCTACGAGGAGCGACAAAGCGCAAAGGAGGCAGACCATGACTCGAAGCGCAGGCGTGCCGAGCCAAGCAAGGCCGAGGCAGGTAGGCCTAAAGCGTTGGCATTTGCATGCATATGACCCAACACAACTCGATCAACTCTTTTCCCTCGCGTGTCCTAGCTGGGTACTTTCAATATGAACCAGCAGTGGCAGGAGATCTGTGCATCAGATTATTAACCAGTACCTCTCAGCTCTGTCCTGACGTTGCTTATATGGTATGGCAAGCACTTGGAGACACACTCAACTCTGATCAACCTTTTGCACTGTACTGAAGCCCACACAGTCACTGAAAGCATATATTTGGTTTTGCGTGCAGCAAAACCAAAGTCAGGCAAAAAGGAGCCGGAGCCCAGGCGCCAGAGGTAGGCACCCTGACTACATTTTGACCAACGTTTCCTTGTGCGTTTCACGATCCTGTGGCAAAGTCACCCACTTGGCAAAGAAACAGGTGCCAATTCACAACACACGTGTTCAATTGCATGCATACCCACAAAGGTGGGTGCATGGTGCAGGGACCAGCAGTCCGACAAGCGGCATGGCAGGGAGGACGATGCTGGCAAGGAGTGGGGGCGCAGGGACAGGGAGGGCCGGGGAGGTCACGGGGACAAGCTCTCAGCGCCATCCTCGACGCGGCAAGAACAGCAGAGGGAGGAGGAGGCCAGGGCAAGAAAGTGCGTTTCACAGCCTGTGTTACAACCCCCCTGCACCACGTGGGGGTGCGCTACTGTCATAACTTTTCCTCCTCTCCTTGCCGGCATTGTTGTTAGATAGTTAGTTACGTGGGGTCCAGCAACACAGCTAGATCAGCAGTCCGCCTCGCACGTGCGGCGCTTCAACACTTTGGTCCTGGCACCGTGTGTTGGCCTGTCACGCAGTAGCTTCCAAGTTTCACCTGAAGAGCGTTTCAAGTGTTTCTCAGGGTACTTTGCTGCTGCACAGGAGGCATGAAGCTATTGTCTTCAAGCCCCCACCCAAACCCCCAAAGCCTGAAGCACACATGCCCCCTCCGCCACCCGCCGGGCAGGCACCAAGGCCCGAACACTTGAGGCAATCAAAAGACGCAGGTAAATATAACCCCAAATTACAATACCCAGCCCTTTGCATGGAGTGTATGGTAATTCTTTTGTAGTTTAGTTAACTCCACTTATGTACATAAATTGACACAAGCAGCATTTACCTGCGCTTTTGAAGCTATGCTTGTGCTCATTTTGTGCAGGCATTTTGATTCAATTTGGTCCAATTCAATTGTTTATAATTTCATTAAATATCAATGAAGTTACAGTTTGCTCCCCTTGTGCAGGCTCCAGTGTGCGGAAGTCTTTGCAGTCTGTGGCGGTGCCTGCAGCTGCCTTTGAGCCAGCGGGCGACAGGTGGCAGCCTGACAACGGCCACACGCCATCAGCCCCGATGCGTGAAGATGACGACAGGTGTGCACTGATGGGTGGTCAGGAGCCGTTAGGCATCATTAGAATAGGAAGGGATTATAAGCAGTCTAGATGTGCACATTGGTTGGGCAGGATTTGACTGGAATCATTGGGGAGAGCCAGGGATCATCAGGAACCCAGGGGTGCTCTGTGGTTACAGTGGATATGTGTGCAATCTGCCACGGCGCCCGGTGGGAAAGACTGCAGTCATGCATTGTGTTCCCTGGGGCTGCATCAGTCAGGCTCATGCGATGGGCATGTACAACATGCCAGGGTCACGCAATCTTGCTGGAACTCTGTTGCATGCCAATGTATGATTGGTCACTGTTGGTGGGTGACAGGTGGCAGCCCGACAACAGCTCCAGCAACATGCCGCCGGCCGTGGTGGGCAAGGCTGATGACAGGTAGGCATTTATTGATCATTTAAATTAGTAATGACAGGTATGCACGGCCAGGTAGTCGTGAAGCATTCAGGATTTATGTCCTCTGGAATCCACGCGTGCATTGTGGTATTAAAGGCATCATCGGTGATAATATATGGTTCATCACGCATCTATACTGATCCAATGCACAGGTGCATACCACAGGTGCATATCAGTGAGCTGTGATTCCATCGTGTTTTATGTACTATGTAATTTCGGTGGATGCAGCAACATTCAATGTGCTGGGGCTACTGTTGGGGCCAGCGGACAATGAATAATGTCCGGTTATATTGTAGGAACAACAGGTCACCTGCATGTCCCATCCCACCTACAACGCCACTGGTTGTGCACTAATGGTAATATCAATAATCAATTACCGCCCTGCGCATGCCCAGGGAAGCGCAACTATAGCAGCCACCATGCCTCGTCCTGCCTCTACCATGCTATTCCATATTCTGAAAACTCTGCTACATGGCTTGATCGACCCCTGCGCCTCCCCTCACCCGCAGGAAATCGCGGCGCCGGAGCGACCCCCGGCCACCCAAGGAGGACGTCCCACCCCGCGCCGGCAGGGACGACGCCCCGTCCCGCAGCGCCAAGGACGACAGCTCGCGTCGGGAGCGCGGCTCATCCCGCGGCGCCTCCCGCGGGGCGTCGGCGCCGAAAGAGGCTGAGCCGGCGCCCCGCGCCCGGGAGTCCTCCGCGCGCAAGGACGCCGATCGGAAGGATGCCGCCGCCGGCCGCAAGGAGGGCTCAGATCGCAAGGAGGCCAGCACGCGCAAGGAGCCCTCGGGTTCGGATCGCAAGGGGGGAGAGCGCGCGCGCAGCGGCACCACCTCCGCCGCCGCAGCTGCAGGGGACAAGAAGGAGGCTCCCAGGGGGGTGAAGGGAGATAAGGAGCGGGGGGACAAGGAGTGTGGGGGGGCGCGGCATTCAGAGGACGCTGCGCGCGCTGCCCGGCCGCCTCGGCCGGCGGATGGGGGCAAGCCTCCCAGAGGGGAGCGGGAGAGGGGGGCAGGGGAGGGGAGGGCCTCCCGCGGGGACCACGCGCCAGAGGCCAAGCCGTCAAGGGGGGGCGACCGGTTGCAGGTGGCCACACATATGATGGGGGAATGCCAGCTATGGCGCCCATAGGGTTTTGTGGCGGGGCAGTCCAATTCACTGCCTTTCTCTCACTATGACTCGTAACCATGCTGCGCGCTGGTATCTGAAAAAGTGCTGTAAATGTTATGATTATCACTCCTAGATAAATCTTGTAATCTTGTAATGTTGATCAATGTAACTGCGTTCTTTAAGGTGTGAGGCATATATTTTTGTTTGTTGCAATATATGTTTCAAAGTATATTACTGTACTTTTGCAGGACTTTGCTGGCTCTCCTTCCATGCCACCTCGAGGGGACATGCATCAGGGCCCGCCGCCCTCGCCACCTGTGGGAGAGGGCTTCAGGAGGTGAGTGGTGGACGGGGTGGTGGGGGGGAGGAGGGACGGTTAGGTGGTTTCACGTGTTGCAGCAGTATGTAACAGCTTCATTGCCATGCAGCACCTAATTGTCTAGTGGTCAATCCTAAACCCTAAACCCTTGCACGGCTTGCACATCCACTGGCGGCATGTGGCATTGCTCCCCCCCGAGGAGCACACTTGTGGGGTCTGGCAGTGTTGTCTTGCACAGACTCAATGGGCTATGATTTGCATGAAAACATCAATTGTTTTACAGATTATACAAGGAAATGAACAAACCAAGGACTTTTTTCACGGGGGGAGAGCTCACTGCCATCAAGTGCAATCGTGCCTCTATCCATGCCAAAACACCAGCCTCGTTTTCAAGCGTCAAGCGTGAGATGGGCCTGTCAGGGACTAGACAACACCCTTGATGTGGTTTGCGCAGGGAGGGTTTTGGCGGCTCCGGCATGCGCGGCAGGGGCCGAGGGTTCGAAGGGTTTGGAGGGCGAGGGGAAGGGTTTGGAGGGCGAGGAGAAGGGTTTGGAGGGCGAGGCAGGGGGTTCATCCCAGGTGAGGCATTGACACCAGTGCTGCAGGGCTGTGTGTGTCACTACGCAGTGCATTTGCTGTACACTCCATTTGTCCAGGGTTTTGGGTAGGGTCAAGGGCTTAGCATATATTGCACTGTTGATGGCGGCAATCATCGCTCTTCCTGTTCTGTTGTCAGTGCATATTGGGTCATTATGGCGGCATTGTACGGACCATGATCATGGCACTAACTGTACTTTGGATGTCTGCAACCCATGCAGCGCTGTACTGACGCTCGTGCATTCAGTCTTCTTATCTTGGGCACTCTCTCCATGCCGCATGACGCTCCTGGCACCCTTGGGGCTGTGACTGCTACGGTGCATCGTCGTTCCCTTTTCAGGCTTTAGTGTTTACCTGTGTTGTTGGCTCCTGACCCCTGGTGGTGCTGTGGCTGCTAGGGTGCATCATTTTCGTGTGCTTCAAGTCTTTTTAGGGTTAAGGTCTGGGTCTAGGGTTTACCTGTGTTTGCTTCTGACACCTGCCTATGGGGTGTGCAGGTGGCGGTATGCGCGGCGGCAGGGGCCCTTTCCGAGGCGGCAGGGGGGGTCGCGGGTGGGGTGGGCGAGGGGAGGGATTCCCGCCCATCTTCCTGGAGGAGATCAACATGAATGGACCCATGCGGCCACAGGTAGGCGGAACCCCATGCTCACTTCCCCTTTTTCCCCTTGTTATCTTCCTCCCTTGCTGTTCCTTCCCCCCTTAAGCATTGTGTGTGGAATTCCTGCCCCTCTTCTTGAAGGAGATGAACTTGAATGGGCCCATGCGGCCATAGGTAGGCGGAACCCCCTTCCCTCCCCATGGACATTCCTTGAACATCCTACCTGCACACTCCCCCTTGAATTCTCCTCCTCCCCTTGCACACGAGGTTACACCTGCCAGCTGAGGTGAATCTTTTACGCACACACAAATTTTCAGTCATGAGCGAGCATTCCATGAGCCACCCTCCCATGCTTGTCGAAACACTCTCAATCATCACACTCTTACAGTTTCTACCTCAAACTACCACCGCCAGCACCCTCACCCCCTCTCCCCCACGCACCCCACAGAACGCCGGCTACCCCCCTCCCCAGGTGATAACTATCCCCGTGGTGTCGGTGCACCCCCAGGACCAAATTTCTGCATGAACATTTCTGAAACACATCCACCATGTTTGCACTGACCCCAACACCCCCGTGTGCCGCCGCAGAACGCCGGGTACACCCCTCCCCAGGTGATAACTGTGCCCATGGTGTCGGTGCACCCACGAGGCGCCCCCCCGCCCATGCGGTCCCCCATGCCAGGCCCTCCCATGGGACTCGGACCAGGGCCAGGACCAGGACAAGGACAAGGACAAGGGCCCGGGCAGGGGCCCGGGCAGGGACCAGGGCAGGGGCCGGGGCCGGGGCCGGGACCGGGCCCCAACCTTCACAGACAGGTATGTGGTGATGGTGGTGGTGGTGGTGGCGGTGGCGGTGGCGGTGGCGGTTCGCAGGCGGGGCGGCATGCTATTTAACCCATGGTGGATGACTCGTGCCTTTTGAGCCCTGGCCCTAACCCTAAGCGTTCATTTGTGTGTGGGCAGGGGAATGGCCGTCCTTCCAGTCGCGTTTTGCCCTGTTATAACATTCTTACCCTTTCATCCACCACAAAGCCAACATTTCGAAAACTTACACAGCAGCACCTGTTACTTGCAGAACTGGCAGCCCCCGCCTCCGCAGCAGGCACCCCCAAGGCCACCTAGGCCCCGCTTGGACCCAGCCATCGCCCAGCGCCGCTCCCAGCACCGCGCTGCACTCCTCAAGAAACAGGTATGCACCGCTAGGGTTCAAACAAAGAAAGTAAAAACCAGCAGTTCAACCAGATGAGCAATCTGCCTTGCGCATGCGGCGCCTAGCAGCTTGCTCCTGGCACTGCTTATATAATGCATATTGCGCGATCTAAGGTCCTGCTGTGGGACTGGCTATTGCCCAGCACCCGCGCCTTGCTCATAAAACAGCGGGTACCTCCAGCGGGTACCTCTGTAACCGCTGGATGCAGTACATATGTCCTTGCTTACATACACATGTGCATCCCAGTAACCTCCCGCTCCTTTTCTTTCCTCCCAGGTTTCCTCCCTGGTGATATCGCCCACCTTGGGGGGCCAGGGGCTGTTTGATGAGTACAAGCGGGTGCTGGGCCTGCAGGCAAACCCTGGCAGTACCCTAGAGGAGGTCCTGGCGGGGTGCTTCATGCAGCCTGTGCTCGCTGGGGACGACAACGCTGTGGCGGTGGTGGGGGGTGGGAGGGTCGACCACTCGCAGGTGGGTCGGGGTTCTTGGGGTGGCGATGGGTGGTGGGGGAGGGTTGCTACCAGCAGCCTGTGTGCACTGCCCTCCCACACTCCCTGCCACTTGGCGGATACACTCCATTATCATTATCATTATGTGCATTCCGGCACGAAAACCAGATTAGCAAATAGCCTTGCACAAGCTTGCGCCACCCAACTCCGCTTTGGAATACTTTTGCCATAGATCCTTTTCCATATGGACCCTACCATGTGACCTCCGTCATGACAACCAATACATACATTTCTTGGCCTGCCACATGCCCCAATTGCCCCTCCCTGCATGCCCTACCATTGGGATCCAATGCACCCTTCCACTTGCCCCGCCACGTGACCCCTTCCCCCTCCCGCAGGCTTTTATCGAATGCCTGCAGCTGCTTGGGGATCCCCAGATGAAGGAGCACACCCTGGTATCCAAATTTGGATCCTTTGTGGCGGACCCCAGCCTTCAACCCGTGCTCGCTGTTGGAAACCCTAGACCCTAGGCCTTCAATCCAGAAGGGCAAGTCAGTAGTTGCAATTTAGCTGGATTGGCATGAGTGCAGGACCTAGCCAATGGGGGTTTTTTGACGTTGCTGCTAGACCAGCTGGCACAATTGCTGTGGGCTGTTGCCAGGTCATTTGGTGCAATTCCCGTTGCAATTGCCGTTGCAAATGCTGTTGCATATGCTGTTGCAAACGCCACCAGCGGTTTAGCACTAGCCAGCAATGTGTGTAGGCAGTCGAGATTGGCTAGCCAGTTGGTTCAGCTGGGGTGCGTGAGGTCCCGAAGACGTTATGTTGCAGCTGTTGGTGCGCCCTGGGAATTCTAGACACTTGTTAAGACGGCAGCATTTTGGAGGGATACCACGCTGCATACCATTGCAATGCATTGGTGTATAGAAGGCAAAAGGTAACATTTTCGCTCATCGTGTACTCCCATGAGCATTTGGTGCGCTTTTGAACTGGTGAACTGAGACCGTTTAACTGATGCGATGGTGGGATTTAAATTTGGCCCCGTTGAGCTCAATTGACCACACTGCCTGTGCCACCTTGAAGGTGTCATACTGTTTAGGGTTTACAAAGTCTACCTAAACCCTAAACCCTGTGCTGCACTGCGGCAGTTCGTGCACCTCATGTCACACGGACGCAACTGGCTCCAATGGTATTACCCGTGCTTGAGCTGCAACATCAACTGAATACGACAATGTGGTAGATCTGACAACGTGCCTGTCAGGTAGTTGGTTTGCACGGATTGCATGTTATCCGCGTGCACCTAGGTCTGCAACACCGTTATCGGGGCAAAGCCTTGGATAAAGTTGCTTAGCATGGTTTGAGCAAAAGCACGTATCAAACAGTTTCCACGGGATGACTAGAGTATGTGGTAGCGCGTTGGAAGCTTTGGCATGCATACTTGACGGTTGTTTGGACAAGAAAGGCTTTGCATGCATGTGATACAGCCTTTCATGCTGGTAGACAAGCTGTTGCTGCCCAGATTTTAACTTGAGAACTGGCTAGCCTGTTGCAGTTTAGCTTCTGAGTTGCAACACTGGTTGCAATGCGGACTTGTTTAATCTAGGACACAATGCACAGCAGAAAGTCGTCCATTCCCAGGCCAGGGAGTGTAGCGAGCAGTAGTCGCAGCACAGAAAGCTCCAGCAGTAGATGGACCTCAAGTGGAGGCTCCAGCGATGGTTCCTGCACCACAAGGCCAGGAGCGGATGGCATCACAGTGGCTGTGAGACTGAGACCGCTTTCACTCAAGGAGACAGCACGAGGGGAGAGGGAAGCATGGAAGGCCAGTGGGAACCGCACTGTATCAGTAGGAAACGTTCTACCAGCACCAGCAACGTATGACTACGAGCTTTTGTATGGCCAAGAGAGCACCAACAACCAAGTGTACAGTGAAGCAGCACAGCCGGTCATCCTAGCTGTGCTGTCCGGCTTCAATGGAACAGTGTTTGCCTATGGAGTCACCAGCAGCGGCAAAACTCATACAATGATGGTAAGCTCTCCACATACCAAACAGCACAGTTGCTGCCTAATTGAAGCTACAACATTTAGCTGTTTTAAGCATGTACCTGAAAGCCCAAACCCTAAACAGCGCGCCTGGAGCAGTTTCAACCCTAAACCCTAAGTAACATCCCTTGTGTTGTGCAGGGCGAAGAAGAAACCCCTGGTATTGTGGCGCTGGCTATGCACGATGTATTCACCTACATTGCGCAAAATCCTGACAAGAGCTTCGCTGTTAGGCTGCAGATGCTGGAACTTTACAATGAGGTATTGTCTCTATACGCGCCTGCGAACCTTGTGGTAGCATACCCAAGGTGGCAAACTGGACGAGCTATGGGTATGTCTGGGTTAGTTATGATCATATTGCCAGATATAAGTATGTTTTGCTTGTTTGCCTTCCCCATTCACTTGCTGTTGCACACAATGACCAGCGATATTATAGGTATTATATGTATGCACAGGCGAAACCTATCCATCCATGCAGTCCCAGATTTTCAGCCCCGCGCAGGTTGTGAACGACTTGCTGGATCCATCAAGGACCAACTTGAGGCTTTGCGAGGACCCAAAGCTTGGAATATGCATCGAGCACGTTTTCGAGGATGCGGTGCAGTCTGTCGAGGAAGCGCTGGCAACGATCCAGGAGGGGAATGTTCAACGCAAGGTATGGTTGTGCATGTATGCTGGTGGTTTATCGTACCCGGTGCAGCCTCCAGCTGCGGTTAGGGTTTAGGATGATTGCAGGCATGTTTTTCATGCAGTTGTGACAAAGAACCATAAACACATTTGAATCTGAATTTGAATTTTCATGCGACTGCTACTCAAATTATTATCTGCAAGTGCAATTAAAGCTGGGCATATCCCTTGTTTCACCTCCATCACACATGCCATGTGACTCCCATCAGGTCAGCCGCACGATCTACAATGATGGCAGCAGCAGGAGCCACACCATCGTGCGCGTGCTGGTGGAGGTCAGTCCCAGGGAGACAGGCGGGATCAGGACGTTCTCAATTCTCAACCTCATTGATCTGGCGGGTTCAGAAAGCGCCAGGGTAAGCACATGTGACCACTGATCCATTCATGATGCATGCACCACATAGACATGTGTATATTGTGGAGCTGTGCCAGGTAAGTACACTGGTCCGTTCATACTCCAGGTAAGGGATGGTGCATTGAAACATGGGTGTGCCGTCCATCCCTTTCTGGCCAGCAGCAGTGCTGTGTTGAACACTGGCCTGTCGCAGATTCAGCTGGCCAAGACTTTGGCAGCAAGCCGTACGTATGACCACGGTGCACTGCCATCATGGTGGGCCTTGAGCTGTGTATATGAAGCGCAGAGGGCCCGCACGTAATGCATCTGCATCTGTTTTGTCAGCCATAGGACTCCCGAGCAACAGGCAATCCAATTGAAGTTGCAACAGATGTAGGCCCCCACCAGTTGTTTCATTGGCTTGATATGCAAAATTTAATCCTAGTAGATTGTGATTCCCCACCATATGTGCCCACCACCATTTTTTCTGCTGTTTCCAGGCCGCGCTCAACAAGAACCACCAGCGGGAGGGCAGCTTCATCAACAAGAGCCTTTTAACCCTCGGCACTGTGATATCCAAGCTGAGCAGCGGCAGCTCATCACATGTGCCCTTCAGGGACTCCAAGCTCACCCGACTGCTGCAGGCATCATTAGCAGGTGGGTGGGCACTATGTGCGAGTAATGTGGGTCTGGTGCAGGATGCATAAGAAGCAATTGAATGAGGTTATAACTAAGCATTGGCGTTGCACAACACTCGTGGTATCTTGGAGACATTTGTGCTGGCATCAAATATTTTTTTCCGGCAGACGCTGCCTGGCCAGGTCACTCAAAACAGATCCTCGTTGGCCTGAAGTTCATTCAGCTAGCTCAGGATGTCCATGGATGTGTCTGCAGGGAATGGTGCGCGTATTGCCATCATCTGCAATATAACTCCAGCACATTCTCAAGCAGAGGAGACCCACAACACACTCAAGTTTGCAACACGAGCAAAACAGGTGTGCTGATGTGCTCAATGGAAAATTCCTGCCACGGCTGCTCGTGTGCTTGGGCTCGCATTTTAACCAATAAAACAACTAGTGGGTGCCAAATCTGTTGCAAGTTCAGTTGAGTTGCCCGCCTTGCTTGTAATCAACCTGATGGCAGCGTTGCGCCTTGAAAGCACAAAGCAAAGCTATTTCACTGCAATGTCTTGATTTTGCACCGGCGAAGATGGTGCTGCGCCAATATAGGTCCAATTTGCTGTCAATAACCTTTAATTTGATATGATGCCAGGTCAAAGTCGCAGCACAGCAAAACATTGTGAAGCCAGACTTCAAGACGTTGGCAGCGCAGCAACAGGAAGAGATTGCGCGCCTTTACGCTCTCATCCGTGATATGACTCTAAGTACAAGTACATTCATTGCAGTGTGACTACCTTGAAAAGTGTTTGTTTTATCCTTTTTCCAAGTGCATGACTACGCTCATGTACAGATTTGTATTATGACCCTGCTTAGTTTACATGGGCTTTCTGCCGATTGAAAACCATGTGGCAATCTCCTGTGTAGTACCCATGACTCATCAGGGGCACAAATACACATTATCTGACACAGTGCAAGGTCTAGCACACCTGATTCCATTTTTTGTGTGTGCTGTAGATGACTTCATAGCCAACCACCAACAATATGGCAACCAACCAAGCGGAGGGCTCTTGGACGGAGAACTTGTAGAAAACCAGGTATTTAATAGTATGCTGAGGGTATGCAATGGAGATGCTACCGTGCATCAGTCGTCAGTTGTCACAATCAATGAAAAAGGATCACAGTACAACCCTGCACTAGGTATGTTCGGACCATACATAACAACCTTTGGAACTCTGCACGTGCACGCGGCCACGTTTTAAAATGACTCTAAGCAATGCATCAAGCGGCACACTTGAGTATGCTAATATGTGCCACCTATATGCCTTGTACCACTCTGCAGGCCCTGCAAGACTGCAAATGGCAGCAGGATGTTTTTGACGACCCAGAAATGCAGGTACATTTAATTGATTGCATACCATTTCCGCTTTGAGAGACTACTTTCTGCAGCATGATGTGCCACATGGCATTTCACCATGTGAATGTGCATTTGACAGTTTACTGTTTTGTATGCCATTAGCAAGAGGGTAGTGATCTCGTACCTTTCCATGCCGTTTCATTTATTCAGTTATTTTGCTTGTATTATTTGCTTGCATTGATTACGTTAATTATCTGTGTGTTCACAGAGTCATGTGCACCAAGCTGACCAGCGATTCCTGGATGAGCACCTGCGCCACTCCCAGCAGGAGGTGGATCGACTGAGGCAGCAGCTGAGCACCGTCATAGGCCTGATAAACACATCAGCTGATCCCGTCGCAAGCCAAGCGTTGGCAGCCCTGCTCTCAAGCAATGGGGATCCATGCCACAGCTATGATCCACCTGAATGGGGATGGGGATCCCTGGGAAATTTGCCTCGTATAAGGACTGGAGGCAGTGAGTTTGCCTGTGGGGAGTTGGATGTACAGCCTGCACTGCTTGTGGATGATCCAATTGCAGCAAATTCCAGTGATCCAATAACAACAGAATTGTCACCATCAGGCACCGCAGCGTTAGTCGAAAATGGGCATCTGATGGGCTTTGCGCTTGCCAAGGCAGGCAATAAGGAACAAGAGACAGCGTCGCTACAGCAGCAGGTTGATCGACTTGGGGATGACAATGTCATTGAGGAGCTGAGGCAGCAGGTGGACCAGCCTGGAGCTGAAAATGAGACACCTTGGGTGCAGGTTGATCAGCTTGACAATGGAAATGAGAAGCTGAGGCAGCAGGTGGACCACCCTGGAGCTGAAAATGAGACACTTAAAGGGCAGGTTGATCAGCTTGACAATGGAAATGAGAAGCTGAGGCAGCAGATTTATCACCTTGACAATGGAAATGAGAAGCTGAGGCAGCAGGTGGGCCTTCTTGGGGGGGACAATGCGAAGCTTAGGCAGCAGAACGGCCGACTTGGGGATGAAATTGAGAAGCTGATGCAGCAGGTTGTCCAACTGGGCAATGAGAATGACAAGCTGTGGCATCAGGTTGAGCAGCTTGGAGCTGAAAACAAGAAGTCTGGGCGGCTGGTTAACCATTTGGAAGTCGAAAATAGGATCATGAGGCAGCAGGTGGGCCAACTTGGGGATGGCAATGAACAGCTGTGGCAGCAGGTTGACCAGCTTGCAAATGCAAATGAGGAGCTGTGGAGGCAGGTTGATCAGCTTGGCAATGCAAATGAGGAGCTGAGGCAGCAGGTGGATCAACTTGGCGATGAGAATGAGAAGCTGAGGCTAGGAGACCTGCTGCATGGAAACAGTTGCGAGGAGCTATCTGGGTTGGAGCTTCATGAGCGCCTCATCTTATTGACCCAAGTAAGTAAGATACGTTGCAATTTCATGCTGCACCACTTCTGAATGCAATTGTGGCAACTACATTGCTAGGTCCATTGCCCAGCGATACTGGTCACCACGCTATGCTACGAGCTTGTAGCCCCACAACACTATACCTGACAATGTGCTGGCATGTTCTGATCAGCCAGTTGCCCATCTGGGCCAGGATGGCCGGAAAGCACTGTCAATGTACGTTTGATTCACAAATTTGTTTGCAATCTGATTTTTTGCCGACCCATTACCCAAACGTAGCATGGACCAGATGGTGTTTGGTACGTGAAGTTGCTGCTTGACTGGCTACGGCATGATCACTTCTGCAAGAAACAGTGCTATTTGTTGCAGGAATGAATCATGCTCATGAACTGCAATTACATTGCCTTGGCCTTGACCCTTGCAAAACCCTCGTGTGCAGGCGCTGGCGAGGGTGCGGGAGGCGGTTGTTGACAAGGGGTTGCAGTCAAGGCGGGTGAGCCAGGCCAGTGCCAGTTCCAGTAGCAGCAGCAGCAGCAGCGGCAGCGGCAGCAGGGGCAGAAGCAGTAGTTCCTCCAGCAGATCCACCGTTGGCCAACATTTGCAAGCAGCCAACCACAGCGCCACGCGACCCAAATTTGAGCCGGAAGATATGAGGTCCTTGGTCATTGGGCTGGATGGCATGGGTCCTGCACCACACCCACAGCAGCACCACAGATGAAAATGGTGCTATGGCAAGGAATTTACATTTGAGAGCTGTGGTTTGGAGTTGCCATCACGTTGCGCATACCTTCAGTTGGAAAGAATAAATATTGATTCTTGTGCCACAGTGCGTCTGACGTTTGAAACAGTACAATAGTGAGACAGGAGTGAACCCGGTGACTGGTTTGTTGGAACAGGACATACGCCATTTTGAATGAACTTGAAGCCAGTTGTATGCTTGTTTTTTTGCAGTCTGCTGGTCTTGCAGATGATTTGCTCCCATCAGATAGCCACTGAAGTGGGCCATTGGACTCCAGCAAGAGCAATTTAGGCCTGGACTGGGGTAGATCTGTTGTGCCTGGCAGGGGGTTTCTCCTTTGCATGCAGGTAGTTGGTAGGATAGGTTTTGTAGACGTGTTTTTGTTAGGGACAGGGGGACTGGGATGCCCGAACATGCACGATAACTATTTCCCCCGTAGCATAGATTAGCACACTTGCACTGTGATTGATTGCAATAGTACAACCAGCAATTTCCGAGGCTTGAAGTTTATACGTGCAACAATATGAAGTTGTGAATTTCGTGATGGCAACCTGATTGCACTGCGTTTCAAGTTGATGATATTTTTGGAGCAATGCTCCTGGCAATTTCAATTTGCATTTTGCCTGCACGTGGAATGTACATTAAATGAACTTTCTCAGCAAATGGTATGCTCACTTGAAATCAGGGGGGCGCTGAGCGCCAAATGGGCTAGGAATGGGAGTACCACAAAGGCAGTTGCCCCACCAAGCGGCATACAGGTCCCGAATGCGCTCGAAAAATGGTGGTGGTGCGCCATCAGGATTAGGAGTACTGCAGAGGCATGTGACCACATTGTTGAACATTGTCAAAACCCTTGCAAACCCTTAGCAAGGGCTTCTCCTAAATCAGAAGAGGAGGGCACTAGGCAGAGCCCTGCACTCGCTTGAACCTCCACTAAAACAGGCTGGGATAGGAGAGTGCAGCATCTTAGTCTAGGAATGACCCTCGCATCGTCCTGTTGCGTACCAAGTCATGACGACCCACATCCGATGTGCCTTGGTTGTGTGCGGCACAGCAGTCGTTCTGCAACTTGTCGCCGCCCACAACCTTTGCATAGTTGAGGAACCTGGTGTATATGAGTTCGTTGCCCAACGGCATACGAGATATCTTGAGGAGTTGGACGAGCTGGTGGCCATTCAGTCCACACCGCGATCGCCAGCAGGAGCGAAGGCAGCGGCTCTGTGGCTTTGCAACAGACTGGAAAATGCAGGAATAACTGTACGTATACTTTCAAATATAACCTACTTCTGGCACAAATTCCCTGAGGCCTTGCAGTCTCATCTTGTTCCGTCTGTAATGCATGCATATACAGCCTGTGATGCACGCATATGAGAATGCGGTCAGTGCGTGTCGAACGCGACGGGGTGCATCCAGGATTTTGTACTGTATATTTTCGTAATCCATTCCTGCACCGTGGTGTAGTACTGTCGGCATACTCTCCCCCGCCATCTGTCGGTCCCGCCATCGCCATGGCATCGTCTGCATGTCGCGCCCAACTTCAAGCCCAGCTTCTCACCGCTGCAGGCGCGAGTACTGAACACTTCAAGGAACTCATTTGTGTACGGGGAGTGGTTGGGTGCCCCCAACCACCCCACCATCTTGGTGTATGGGCATTACGATGTGCAGCCCGAAGGGGACCACGAGCTGTGGAGCACCCCTCCCTGCCGGGCAACCCTACGGGAGGGGTTTGTGTACGGCAGAGGGGTTCATGATGACAAGGGAAACCTGCTACTGCCTGTTCAGGTGGGTGGAAACAAAGCTTTTGATAGCTCCACAATGCATTTCGAGACACATCAGCTGGCGCTAGAGCCAGGTTGTTAGGCCAGTCCTTGTGCGCTTAGGTTTTGTAGTTCAAAAAAATGAAATGGAATCCTCCATAGTTGTGAAAATAGAAATAAACTCGCCAGGTTGCATGTGCAAGTGACTCAAGTGTCATCCCGTCGAGCATGACCTTGATGGCCTGATGATCCGGCAATCATTTGATCAGTTGTGATTTGTAATTCCTGCCAGGCGGTGGAGGCTACTCTGCACTTAACGCCAGCATTGCCAGTGAACGTCAAATTTATCTTTGAAGGGGAGGAGGAGACAGGCAGCCCAAACCTGCACGACTTTCTCGTTGAGCACAAGGGCTTGTTGGCCTGCGACTTTGCATTTTCAGCAGATGGCAGCCAGATCAGCGAGGGACAGCCAGGCATTCTGCTGGGTCTGCGTGGGGAGGTGGCTGCGCAACCGGATGGCTGCTGCCTCAACCACAATCCCCACTCAGGTGAAGTGTTGAGCTGGTCAGTGAGTAATGATCAAATGTTGAGCTGGTCAGTGAGTAATGTTCAAATGTTGAGCTGGTCAGTGAGTAATGTTCAAATGTTGAGCTGGTCAGTGAGTAATGCTCAATGTTGAGCTGGTCAGTGAGTAATGTTCAAATGTTGAGCTGGTCAGTGAGTAATGTTCAAATGTTGACCTGGTCAGTGAGTAATGTTCAAATGTTGAGCTGGTCAGTGAGTAATGTTCAAATGTTGTCTCGCATGCAACCGCTGGTGATCGATCACGGCAGTACTCCACAAGTTACGCAGTCTCAGACGGCCCGAGCCAACTTGCAGTTGGGCGCACGTAGAGTGCTAACTTCTCCAGCGTCTGTATGTGTGCCTCTCAAGGGCACACAGGGCAATAAGCCGATGAAGGCTTGGAACGCCTTTTATTTGTTTGTTTGTATGCTGCCAAACAATTCATAATATATATGATTCTATTTTAGGATCAATCAAAGCTGTCGGCAGCAGGCTAATTACTAATTGGCAATGTTGCCGCTAGGATTCGAGTTCTGAACTGACGTGCTATGTCCCTAAACTCATAATGATTTACGCAGGTCACAAAGAAGGGGATGCTTAGGGTTTTCGGGTCTCTAAGTTGATGATAGCTTACGCAGGTCACAAAGGAGGGGCTGTGCAGAATGCAGTACATGCGATGTCACACGTCTTGGCCTCCCTGCATTTTGACAATGAAACAATTGCAGTGGATGGCTTCTACAGGTGTGACAGCGCTTTTGCAACACAACACCTCTTTAAAGTTCATATCAGCGTTGGCCAAGATGTATCCTGCGTCAGGAAGACTCCAATATATCACATATATCAAAGTGCTCCTGCCTACATTCTGTTTCACAGGGGCGTTGGCCATTTGTGGTGCCATATCTCTTGCCATTCCAAATCAAAAGTGCATTTTTTTCAGTTTTCATCACCATAATAAATATTGGATGCGATTAATGATTAAAGCAGCCATGGTCACTACACGTGCTGCAATGCGCAATGACAGTGTATATATAAGCAACGAGAGTGCATACACTGCAGGAATGCAAATGTATTGCATTTCAATGGCAGGTGATGCAATGGACTGGTGCTGCATGCAGGGATGTTGTCTTGCCAACTGAGGAGGACCAAAAAGAAATGCGCGCCTTCATAAATGTATCTCCAAGCGAGGAGGAAGAGATGGAGAGCATTGGGGCAGTTGCTGCAGGGGAGCCTGGCTTCTCAATGATAGGACGCAGGTGTGCAACTGTGCAAGTAATGCACACTTGATCCAAGTGACATGCTTTGCACTAGCTAGCAACATGGTTGTATTTATTGACGTCGTGGCTTGTATTTATTGGTGTACATGGTTTCCAGCTGCAAGCTTGAAAGCGCCATGAAAGTATGCTTAGTTTTTATTGAAGGCAGTGATGGACGCGTCTCGCGTACAGTAGACTATAATCACATTGTCTGATGATGATCGCAAGAACGCATCTTACCTGGTCTGTATTTTACGGCAGTAATTACTGCCAACATTAATGCTGTAAATTTGCGCACGCAGGTGGTTCCGTCCAACTCTGGAAATCACAGGCCTCAAAGGAGGGTACACAAGCCCTGGGGTGCAAATCATTGTGCCAGCTAAGGCCATGGCCAAGCTGTCCATGCGCCTTGTCCCTAATCAAGACCCGCTCCATATGCTGGAGCTGGTCAGGCAGCACATTGAACACCACAAGCCTGCGATGTGCAACTTCACTCTCAACCAGGAAGGGGGTGAAGCTGGCCCCTACTCGTCTCCTAGGGAGTCCGCGGCAAACCGTGCTGCAGCTGAGGTGCGTTGAACGCGTCGTTATAAAAACATTACCATTTGGCAGCACTTGCATCCTTGGTTTTGATTGTCACACCAAAAAACATGGGATGAATGCCAGTCTAATACAGTAAGCAATTGTCGTGACTGCCAATGCTGCCAAAAAAGAGAGCTCTAGAGAGGGGGGAATACACACCACAAGAAAGGCAACCCATACAGTGCTGAAGTGCTAGTACTAGCAGAACACTCGAGCGTCCCCTTGTTGGCTGACAGTGACCCCCTTCTTGGTTGACAGGATAATAAATAAGTGAATACTGAAAAGAAACAATTTACAAATGAAATAGCAGAACTGGCATGACTGTTACCAATGCTGGAAACAATAAGAGAAAATCTATTTGAAAAACATCAAAACACCCCCACAAGAAAGGCAACCCATACCAAAGCAGCGCATTACTCAGTCACTGAAAATTGCCTTCTTGGTTGACAAGCAGGCATTGGAGGAGGTTTTTGGAGTGCAGCCACTGTTCTTCAGGAGAGGTGGGACCATACCAGCCACCGCGATGTTCAGGGAGGTGCTGGGAGTGTGAACAACAGGCTTTGCATTTGGCTTGCCAGATGACAATGTCCACGCACCCAATGAAAGGTAATTTGATGGGAAATGGCACTCATTGCATGTTTTATGACTAGCTAGTGGTTTCTGTGAACAGCGGCTGACACACCGGGTCAGCTTGTGTTGGTTCCTGAGCGTCTAGCAATGCACAAGCATCATCTGTGCTATCAGCTGTCGCTTATATCCTCCCGCCTACTGTTGTCGTGCAGGCTGCTAGTATTGCCTTGAGGTTTTTATATCTATGGCATCACCGTAAAGGTGTGCACTTCACTGGTGGTGCTTACAACAATGTATGCCAGCCAATAATCTACAGAAATTCTGGAGCACGTTGCAGATACATACATACGTGCTGAAATGCATTGGCGTGGCATGCAGGTACAGGCTCTCCATGTACACAAAAGGACGCCTGGCTTGGATCAAGCTGTTGTATCAGCTGCAAACGGAATGCCATCAAGCATCAGGAAGGGAGCATACATGTGCTGCACCAGGCTGACTGGTTGGTGCCAAGCATGGGAGATTGAACCTGATACAGGTGTGTCGTCATCCAAGCATTGTTGTCATTCAAACTTGACAAAAACCACAACTCAGGGTCGGACACCAATTTGCAAGTTTTGAAATGTCTGCCCCACTTCCTCATACACAAAGAGTAGTCAACATATAACTTTAACCGTTAGCTTTATTGATTATGGTACGTCAAGTCGGATCTGTCAGATTTAATGGCCAATGGCATTCCAATGTACTGTGGAGCCATAATGTACATTGACGAACATGTGAAGTTGACATGCCGCAGAATACGTAACAAGTCCTGCCCTACATAGCAACCGTTGTGAAAGCAATGCTCCATTAGTACAGAGCATTAAGAAAACTTGAGAACATTTTGGAACCAATTTCAAAGAATATCAACAATATGTATTAGGAGAGCGCATTGCAGTGCTGCGTAAAAAACAGACCCTCTGCAGCAAGTTTAAAGCAAACCGACAAGGATGTGCCTCATTGAGCTTGACAAGGGGCATTCCAAAGAAAACAACATGGCATGTTCAACTCGTTGTTATAGCAGTAAAAAGGCGTAAAAATGGCAACAGGTTGTCACTGCAAATTGCCATTGAATGCAGTCTGACTCACTTTGGTCAAATTTGCAAATGTCAAACACCAAAAACAGGCGGTATGAAATTGCGTCATTGAAACAGCAAGTCAGCATTAAATCATTTATTGAATAACGCGGTGTTCAAACTGCACATAAGATCAGTGCCACTGAGGCAACAGAGCTTGAAGTTCAACATCAGCAACCTTGCTGAGCATAGCACCGTGCTGGAATGGTTGAACGGACTCTCCACAGCCCAGCTTGGAGAACCCCTAGCTATGGGTTTGTTTTGAAGCTGATGACTGTTCCCTCCAGATATGGACATGGCAAGTTCTCTTCATGCTGGGAGGTTTGGTGTGAGTCCCCATGGAAAGCAGCTGCCTGGCCAAAGCCCATGCTTGGCTTAGGCGCCAAGAACTGGTATTGCTGCTGAGGCCCCCCGTCTGCCAGTGGTCCACCAAAATCAGTTGCCAGAGTGGCTGGGATCACTGCGGATTGGTTGCTACTGAAAGGACCCTGGAATGGGTTGTAGATGTTCAGGACCACATGGGTCTGCAAAGGGCTGCCAGCTGAGGCCTCATGCGCTGCCTCTGGTTCAGCCATGGGCTGCATCCCACCTCCTGAGCCATGCACGCTAGGGATCCCTTCAAAGGAGTGCAAAGGGGCAATGTGCAGGTTGCTGTTGAGGATCATTGGCTGAGGTGGCGCCAGCTGGAGGTCGTGGGTTGCCATGTGCTCCACCTGCTTCCCTGTCCGGATGGCTGTGCCCTGGAGGATCCGATTGGCTGCCCAGTCTGGCACCATCTGATGCCTCAGGGGCATCCCTGGAGCGACCACTGATGGCAACACCTGGTTCATGGGAGTGGGTCCCAAAACCCTGCTCTCATTCTGCACGTGCACGTGGTCTTCCCCGTGGCCAAGAGTACCAACAGTGAGCTGGCTGCCTGGCTGTTGAGCTCGTGGAGGCAGCCCAGAGTCTGAGTGGATGTGCCTGCCAGTGGGAACTGGCTGTGATGGTAGCCTGAGAGCGTCTGCCAGCTGCATAGGACTGGTATTCTCCTGTGTGAAGCTGTTGAGAATGTCCTCAAGGTCAGACTCGTGTGTATGAGTGGGTTGTTGCCTGGCCTCAGCTTGCCTCATTTGCTCCAAAAGTGGTGGCACAGTCGAGGCGTTGGGCGACTGGATTGATGGCAAATGGCTGATGACGTCCTGTGCTGTAACGCCCAGCATGCCATCAAATTGTGTTGCCAGAGTAAATGGTTGCATCCCGTCACGGTGGGTAGCATCCCAGTGGTGGGCGCCACCGCCAAGAAGTGGCGCTGCTGCAACCCTTGCGCCCAGCCCTGTATCAAGCGACATGGCTGTTTGCAAGGAAGCGGCCCTGGGGAGCATACGAGGCGCATTGCCAAACTGGTGCATGCTCCCTTGCATCATTCCAGCCATCTCAGCAGGCCCTGAACCACCTGATGGTGCCAGCTGCACCAGATGGCTGTTGAGGGGTGCCGGTATGATGCTTGGGGTTGCTGGGGTAGTCAATTCATCTTGCATCATTTCAGCGACTGTGCCTGGAAAGGACCGTGCCCTCTGATGCTTTACTGTACCATGCGTCCTGCTGGTCATTGGTGCCTGTCCGATTGGCACAAAACCCTGCCAGACAGGCTGGTCTGGTGCGGGTTTGGCCTCATCCTGGTTGGGATAAAAGAAGATGCTTGATTAGTGTGATACGTGGATGATGACCTGCAAAAGCTCCAGATGGGCATTTACTGGTCATTTATGTGCAATCACAAAGATGAACGAGTAACGCAATTGCCATTCAATCTAATTTACACAATACAAATACAATGTTGACAATGGGCAAGACATAGCCAAGTTGTGGCCAGCCTATAGCAATTACAACCTTGTTCAGTTCACAGGAATATTATCCCCATATATATAATGAGCAGGCTCTGGATCGTATGCATGCAATCATCAATCATCATTGCAATGACTCATGTAATAATATGTAAATTTGTTACCTCCTGTTGGCTGACTTTGCGCAGTGCCAGTAGGAAACCTCCTTTGTCCAGCGTCCCATGCACCTGCACAGCCACAGGTTGAGTTGTACACGACCCCATGTCATGACGTACCACGGCTGTTTGAGATGGTTTACAAGTGATCACTGGCGTATAGGTGTACATTGACCCTGAGAGCTGCTTCACCAGCGCAACGTGCAATGCAAGCAACAACCAATCCTGAGTAAGATAGTTAATATTAAGTATAAGGACAATATCTACACCTATACCCTGTGCCCTGACGTGGGGCTGCAATACACAGTTCCATGTACTTGGCAGCACCTGATATCAGTGAGTGGGTCATGACAAGGGTGTTGATCATACCTTGAGGAATTCGTCTTCGTCATATGTCTCAGCAGGGAAGTTCAGCTGTGACTGCTTCCCCCTTAGCTTCAACGATGCTCTGTCATAGCACCTAAAGCAGTGTGTTTGTCAAGACCTCAGGTATCAAAGCATATACTGGCTGGTACAATTTGCATGCATGTACGGCACCATAGCATTGTCATTTTAGAGGGGAATGGCACTGTTGGTTTAAAATGCAGAGGTGGTACAATAATCATACACGGTAAAACCTGGATGACAAGGACCATTACCAGCGCACTTTTTATGCTGTGATTGCCGCACTGGTTGCAACGGTGTGCACACAACCGTGGCAATTGTGCTCAAATGGAAAACATCTTTGTTTTAGTTCAACTTGCTGTGATTGCTGTAGCAACTGTGGTTGCACATACCGTGGCAAATGTGCTCAACCTATTCCATGTACTCATTCCTAAAGAACCGTAAAAACCCTGGACAGCTGAAGGTATGCATAAAAATGAATATATACAAAGAAAGATAGATATTTCTTATAAATACGGTACGCTCCTGGCTGCAAGGTTGGGATCCCCAAACGACCCCAGGTGGACTTGCTTCCCCCGTGACAGGCCCCCCTTGGTGCCACCAGCATCCGAATCCCAGATGTGTGCTTCCCACCTCCCTGTGCGCTTGTACTGCAAGGCATGAAATAGAACAATAAATGAATGAATATGCAGCTTGTGCGTGAACTGGTGCGGTGGTTAATACAAGCATATTATGCCATGGTTTTTGTAAATTCACATTGCCGTGAACCACATGTTACCAAAGGCTGTGTGTGAGTATTTGAAACCAATGTGAGCCATACCTGCGTGACGCCAATGTAGGGACTGGTCTTGCTGCGGGGACCAAAGCGCTTGCGCTGCGGGGCTGCCTTGGCCCCTGCCACAGGTGGACCGCTGGGTGCAGAAACCCCCATCTGCTCCTCCACCCTCCTTTGCTCAGCATGCTGCATATGCCTCCCCATACCAGCCTGATCACCCGCATCAGCCTGCGCCACTGTTCCTGCCCGTGCTTGATCTGCCACTGCCACTGCCACATGGTGTGCGCCATTGCTGGTACCCCCTTGATTGCCAGCATCGCCCCTGGGCGTCCAGGTGGCTGCCTGAAGGTATGCAAGGGGTGTGGCTGCGAGGTCAGGTGCCCTAGTTTCATCCGCAACCTCCATTGGTCTACACTGCCAGGTGGCGCCCTCATGTCCATCCGCATCCACAATATTGACGTGTGGTGCGGTCTGCAGGTTCAAGACCTGCGCTGGCGCACCGATGTCCAGCAGCATGACTGCCAGAGCTGCTGACAGCCGCTGGCAAATCGCTGGTGGCAATCACTTTTGCCTACACAGCAGCATCCTACAGGCTGGATGCTGAACTTCACTGGTGCGAGCGGGGAGTGAAGCTGACGCAGCCTGCACCCTGAGGGCTGAGTATTCGCAAGCTACACCTGGGTGAGACAGGTGTCACTGACCCTCTGAGCACCAGCGGTTGACCAGCGCATTGCAAAGGTTGCTGCAGGGCTTGCTACTAGCATGATGCTGCGACGCCTGACCCGATGCAATGCCGCAGCCCAGTTCCAACCATTGCTTACAGAATTCGTGATTTGCTGCCTCAGGTGATGATGTCCCGGGGTTGTTCTTGATGGTCCGTTTGCAATAATAGGCTCATGGCATGTTGCTGTGAGCCGGCCAGGTGTGCATCAAAGCGTTGGCGCAGGCGTGTTGGCAGGGGTTGTGCGGGGTTAGGATGGCTCAAGCGTTGATCAATATGTTGTCCCAGCACTTCAAGTTTATAATGTCATCCCTGAGGTGGATTGGCGGCACCTGCACAAACACACGCACATGGGAGGCATCATAGGGGCCAATGGCATATAAACAATTGTTCAACGAAGCAATGATAGACGGAGCAATGGGTGGGCAGTCACTGTGGATGGGGCATTGGAGCATGGACCACCACTACAATAGGCTGAGTGATCATCAGTCGATTTCAGCTGCTAGACTAGTAGGTGATATTGTGGGATCTTATCCCTTGCAGCTTTCACAGTGTGCTGATGGAAGACAGCACACTGCAACCTCCCAATCAATATATTATGCCATGCCGTCGGATGATGAGTAATTGACAAATAATGACTCAGGCCGACGCCTCTATAAGTGTTGACTATGGATGGCAAGGTGCCGGCCCAGGAACTCATGCACGAATCGATCCCTAAATAAGATTAAATGCCGACGGCTTGTGGTGGATCAACATGACAGCAGGCGTCACTGACGCTCGTCCTTGTTGAACAAGGACGAGCGTTACTCACGGTGTTCGGCACTGCTGCGCACGGCATCGCCTGCCTCACCCTGCGTCTTGCGTCTTGCCTGTCGACCCTTGGGGTTGCCGTGACCGTTCCTAGCGACACTGTGTGATACAGCACCGGCGGAAGAGGAAGTCAATGCAGCAGCTGTGCTGCATACTGAGCTTTTGTTGTTGTCATAAGACATAAAACATTACACAAACCAAAAGTCAAGCGCCGGCAGCCGCCTGCCGCGCGGTCGCCGCCCATCATACCGTACGGCAGTGGAGACCATGTGGGGCGCCCAGCATATGTGACGTTGCCATGTGGACGCTCCCACGTAAGGTGGCAGTTGGGGTTGACCTCGGATTGATGATGTCAAGTGACGTCAACATGGTACTTGCATGCGGGCACTGGGGCCATGTGACATGTGGGCGCAACGTGAAGGGTTGAGGTAACCCCATGGGGTTGAGGTAAACCACTTGGCAGGGACTCGAAGTTCTCCGAGAACGATAAAAAAAAACGCATGCGATACCGCCATGCAAATTGTCACAACACCCCACAGTGGTAACCGGGCATGTCAAAAGTTTAGTTCAACTAAACACTCAGTGGCACTGGCAGTTGCTAGACAGAATTGTGCCCATGAATGACTGGCATTGGCCCAGGCTGCATCGACTCCAATTCTACATGTTTCAGGTTTGCCGCTTGCCAAGTTTGCCGCTTGCCAATGGCCCAATGTACGTTGATGCGGCAATGCCAATCAATGACTCTCAAAAGGTTGTTACCTTTTTGCGCCGGGCCTGTTTGAAACACTGTTCAAACCTGTCAGGCCCGGGCGTTGTACAGCTGTTTAAAGGGACTGCCCACCCATCATCTGACCCACAACCATTGCAGCATGCTCGTAGGTGCCACAAATTGAATGTGAGCCTCTGAAAATTCAGCTGGAAACACCGCAATGCGATGGAAAAGGCTATGCACATGCGATGGAAAAGGCTATCATAATGCATATGCAACGCTAGCGACAGAAAATTAAAGCTCTTAGCCAGAGCCTTCAAATCAAGAATCGAGATTGTGTATAATATGCAATGCATTATAATACCATGCATGTAAGCTTTCACACACACATGTGAACACTCATATTCTTCACTACCAACCAGAAAGTTTGACCAGGCGGCCATCCATTGCTGCAAAGTTACTAGCGTACGCATTGACAACGTCTACAACGAGAACTGAACCATTCCCAAAGCGTCCCCCGAACTAACGCTCCCCAGCTGTTCTACCTAAGTGTCGAGATGTGCATTCCCTGGCTTGGATGCAAAATGTACAATTCTACTCTACAAATGGCACCTCTGGTCGAATTAGAGAAAGACGCAATCCGTGCCTCTAATCATGCAGGAAATACACTCCTGTGCCTGCTTCTGTTGCCTCGCTGCAGTATGTGTAGATGAATACACTCTCCCTCCCACCAGCAATAGCATACCAGTAAAGTGATACATTTGGAATATACTGGGATTCGTATACCCCAAATCCCAAATCATATCCAGTACAGAGGCTGGGCTAATATGCCTCCCCTGCCATGCACTGCGGCTGACACATGAGAATGCGCAAAACCTCACAGCATAGCCCAGCTGCAGTCTGACTCCCTCTCCTGCTCTCCACGGCACTCCAGCACAAACGCCTCCCTCCACTTGCCCCCTGTGTAGATGCGCACCCTCCAAAACACCAGCGCCGCTGCCGTCCCCCCCCCACCTCCCCCCATTTGCTCTCCCTCCCCTAATCCCCCTCACCCACCATCGACACACGGTTAGCAGCTCGGTGGCCTGTTGACACCCCCCTTGAACCTGATCCCCTGTCCCCCTTTAGGCATGGGTGGCGCACCCACCCACAGCGTGGTGGTGGTGGGTGGCAGCATGGTCGTCATGGCAGATGTCGAGACAGCGCGCTGGCCGTTGGTCAAATTGACGGCTGCGGCGGTGGCTGCCAGGCCGCCACCTGGCGCTGTCTGGTTCAAGCTGCGGTTCAGCACCTGCAGCGCCATCACACCATTATAATCAATCTGACAATTATTCAGAGTGGAGTACTTTAGTATTCATGATAGTCTGGGGTTTGGGTTCTAGGGTTTATGGTGACTGTGCACACCCTTTTGACCCCCTTCGCCCTCATTCACAAGACCAGAATTCGGTTTATCGTGTAGGCTTGAAGCATTATGTGTGCATCCACTACACCCACATGCCTTCATCCACAAAGACCAGGTGTAGGGGTTACAGGTTATAGTTTAGGGTTTCGGTTTGCACCCACTTCAACCCTCGCCCTCATCCACAAGGCCAGGTGTAGGGTTTACAGATTATGGTTTAGGGTTTGTGTGCGCACCCTCTTCACCCCCTCGTCCTCATCCAGCATGGCCTGCACCTCCCCTGTCACCATCTCGCACAGGGACTCTGCACAAGAACAAACAGAAGCGCAGTCAGTTGGGCGATGATATGCTGACAGTACGTCGCATTTGCAATTCGCTGCTGACAGGTGGAACCACTGCCAGTGTGCCCAAAGCAGTCAGTTGGGCACACTGGCAGTGCCAATGGCAGCCCTGCAGTGTGGAAGAGATGCTTGTGGGAATGTCAGAATAAGGTTTATTGGTAGGTTCTAGAGCAGGGTTTATCTGATGCGGACATCCATGACAGTGGTTCCAACTGGTAGCAGCGACAGACGTGTGGCTCATCACCTTTTGACCAATCTAGCATCAATGGGACTTGCCATACTCAAAACCCTGAATCGTCGCTTCCACAGCACCGAACATCCAGCGCCAAGAGGCCAAACCCTAAAGCAACAATGCCCCATTCCCACAAAAGCACAAAAGCATCAATCCCACATACCCACGAAAGCATATGCACGCACCTAGCGGCAGGATACCAAACGGCTCCTCTATCTGCACCCCAATTTCTTCAATCCCCAGCAGAAGGAACGCGATGATCCCCGACATGGGCGCGGTGGCCCACCCACACGCCTGCCACAGCGTGAAAGGCAGGAAGGTGAGCCAGATGACCAGAAACCTCGAGGTGTGGCGGGTGTAGGAGAGCGGGATGGGGGTCTTGAGCAGGCGCTTGCAGTCCCCAATGGTATCCCCAAACACCGTCAGGGATTCGTCCACGCGCAGTTTTTGGGTGTCGGTGAGTCCGCTGTTGGCCAGTAGCTCGGACAGGAAGCGCAGGGTGTAGAGCGAGGGGTTATTGGCCTTGCACACCGCCACCACCTCGTGGGGGAGCAGGATCCCCTGCGGGGTAAACGACGGGTGACATGCACAGTATGGTCATGGAGCTAAGGATTAGGGTTTTGGGTTTTAGGATCCGTCCACGACCAGCTTCTGGGTGTCGGTGAGGCCCCTGTTTGCCAGGAGGTCTGACAGGATGCGCAGGGTGTAAAGCGAGCGGTTGGGTGTGTGACCAAGCATGAGCATACACCCAATACCACGCCCCCATAGGGTATGGCAGCGCCCAAGCACCCATATGACTTGCGTCACGCATGGGTATCACCCAAACACTAAACCATAAATAGTGCGTAACTAGCTATGGAAGCGCACCGTCAGGTCCTGGCGCAGATTTGCACCCTCCTTGAGCTGCGATTTGAGGGTGTATGGGAAGGCCACAGCCCACCGCACAAAGGCGTCACGCTCGCCGCTGCCGCTCCTGGGAAGCCAGGTCAAACCCTGCAAGGGGAGAAAGGGTGAATGGATTCACATGCATGCCAATACATGGAGGCCCGGGTCATGCGCATGGTAAGGGCGCAGCCAAGGTGCGCTGGATGCATGCCAGGAGGCCCAATCATGCATCAGTATCTATAGATGGGCATACTCCCGCCATCTGGAGGGGGCACCATAACCGATGTCCCCCCTGCTGTGCGCTTTCCACACCAGGGCTGCCACCATGCACTCGCATACCGTGATCAGCAGTTCTTGAATGGTACAACCAGTATATAAATGGTACCACTGCATGAAACTGGCTGCACTGGTCTTGTGCACCTAGACCCTTTAACCCTAAACCCTGGACTGCGCTGTCCTTGCGCACCCACTCCACCATGATCCCCTGTCAACAACCCCATGCAGGGCACGCATGCTGAAAGGTCCCCGCTGCTGCATCAGTGTTTTGCACAGGGCTATCTGCAGCCCCCTGACCCACCATGGCCCTTGCCTCTACGACCATCTTTCACTCTAAACCTAACCCTACACCCTAAATCTTTGCATGGCACCTTTCACACCATGCACCAAAACCATCCTAGCGCCCATCTGTCGCACACCATGCTTGCCACTATTCCCCACATGATGCGCCCCATCCTCTCCCCACACCACAGATGCCGCCATGCATGCCGCCACGTATGTGATGCAGGGGCTTGCACCTCACCAGTCCCTGGTCTTATGAACCACCATCTCCCACACCTTGCGCGCCTCCTGCCAGCGCCAGATGCCGGCGTTCCCTCAGCCAACTTCTCACCAATTTGACCTTTTCAGTGACCTTTGTTCCATGGAATGCGCCATACACCCCAAACCCCCGCCGCTCACCTGTCTCACCAGGTCCCTGGTCCTGTTGATGACCATCTCCCACACCTTGCGCGCCTCCTGCCAGCGCGAGTAGCTGGCGTCCGTCCTGAACACCAGCAGCAGTGACAGCGCAAAGGAGGTGAGGTTGAAGGGCTCGGTGGTGTTGATGGCCAGGGAGACAAAGGAGGCGGGGAGGAAGCCAGACTGGAAGCGGGGGGAGCAGGGGTATTAATATTATTAATGTTGTTTACTTTTTTCCACCTGGGTACTTACTCGCTGGGGCTACAATGCAACACCAGTATAGTGTCTCCCTGGGAGGGAGGGGTATGCAAGGGCGTGGCAGGTGAGCAGGAGAGGGACGGGTGATTGCTTGCAGGGCAGGTGAACAGAGGAGGGGAGGGCAATTAGTTGAAGGGCTGGGGTGGTGTTGGTGGCAGGGACCACCGGCCCGCTGGCGAGCACGGGAAGCAAGGAGGCGAGGAGGTGCAATAGCCCACTATATGCTTTTTGGTGACACACAACCTGTGTCTTGCACCGGGACTGTCCCCAGTGGGCGCCTCCTTTCCTTTTCCTTGGTTACCCCGCCACCAATTCTCAACTATGACAGCTGTGCGCAACGAGGGAACCAGCATGGTGCGTACCTGAAGTGCAGTTTCATACAACCCCAGCAACAGGCCGATGGTCATCACATATCCCAGGGGCTTGAACAGCCCCCGCACAATCCTTGACCTGCACCAAGCACACAACCTGGTGAGCTGCAAAGCGCCCTAGGTTGCCAACTATTGCTACGTTTGCACCACAGCAACTCTCAGCCTCACTCCAAGCTCTTAAGAATTGAGCAAGCTGAGGGAGCAGGGGCAAGTTGGCAGTCTGACTAAGCATGCCTAGTCACCCAGCCCCAGCCATGTATCATGTGCAGCAAAAGGAACCAACCGGCACGTACGCTAGCACGCCTTTCATGTGTCTCCAGTATCGGGTTGTGCTCCTGTGCGCCGCCCACCGTTCATGAGTGAACACCTGCACACCATGCCAGCCACTGAGGTCAGTGCATGCTAGCACAGTCCAAGACCCCACTTCAACTCGGAAGGTGAGGATAAAACATACTTGCAACGGTGCCCAGCAAGAGATTGGAAAGGTTTCCACCATGCAAAGCTTTGCTGGTAGGAGCAACAGAGAGTGTCCCAGCTGGCACAAAACGCCCACCATTTTTCCTATGCATGCCGTGCTGTCAGCAATTGAACTCGAGCAACACTTACCGTCCTGCGGTACCGCCTAGCCTTTTCAGGCCCATCTTCGTACTCAAAGTCGATGTCGTCCTACCGTGTAGTGTACAACATAGGTCGTAAGTTCCGTGCAGCAGCAGGTTTTGCATGCCGTATTGTGTGTGTTAGCAGAGGACCAAGTGAACCAGTGAACCTACCGTCCTGCGGTACTTCCTCGTCTTTTCTGTGCCATCGTCGTACTCAAAGTCAACGTCATCCTCGTCTGTGCACGTTCCTAAGGGCCCCAGCCTTGACAATTGAACAACTGGGAGTGCCCGGCGGCATCTGTGGGAAATGCTTGGAGTCCAGTTCCGGTTGGTGCATGCTTTGTGGGCGCAGGGCAACCTTCCTTTCACAACAGCAACCTGAGCTTGCAGCTTGCGTACGGCAGGTTGCATGCAAGGAGAGAAGCTTCCGACAACTTGCATCTTTCACGGCTGCTGTGCAAGGTGAATGTCAGCATCGACGGCTCGTGGCCTCACATGGTTAAATGCATATCAGGACAAAGTACGTTGCGCCGTCAAAAGTTTGCTTTGTGAGTCTGTGATACTCGTGCTACCCATATAACAGTGATATACGGTATACAGAGTAGCAAGGGCTTCGTCCAAGTCAAGGCAAAAATTCTGCGTCGGGAGTGTATTACTGAAATGGAAAGCCCTAGCCAAAGGGTTGCCTCAGCTGAGGCTCAGGCCTTGTCACTCAGCGCTGCGTTTTCGATCAGATTGCGCAATCTGAGAAGTGCGACTCCAGCCACCAACCCAACTGAACTGCTCACAGCTGGTTACCATCACTTGACAGCCTTGAAGCCCCCACGGTTCACCTATACTGTATGCAATCCTAGTCGGCAGGGCGCTTGCAAACCATGTGCCCTGGTTGGTGCCCCCTTCCTACCAACTACCCATTGCCCACACCGCTTGCTATCAAGGGTCTCACTGCAATAAATACTGTGGACAGTCTAGTGTACAAGAATACTGCATCACGCCATCGGCTGAGCACAACAGGACAAGAGACGTGCACGCCAACCCAATGCACATCCACTTGCACCCAACTGAGGCAACATCACCGGTCGGGCCATCATATAAGCAAGTCAGTGAGCGTGGTACGAATCAAACTGCAAGCATACTCCGAAATACACATCAAATTCAACAAAAAATCCGTTTGAACCCTGAAACCACTGTATCAGCACGAACCACCATCACATGACAATTGGCACAGCAAGTATTGGGTGTGGACACAGCCACACCGCTCATCCAGCTCATGACGCTTTCTGAACAATCCAGCCCTCACTCCAGACCTGTCATGCTGCCGAAATTCCACATGAAACTCCATTGCATCACCATGGAGGCCCCGCAAAACATCCAGTTGTTTGCACTGCTATCGGATACCGGGAGGTCCAACGCTTGGCATGGTCACTGCGTCTTCTTGGCAGCGCCCTGCGCCGCCCTCTCCCTCAGCACTTTGGAGTACTCCCTCTTCTCCACCAGCGTTGAGCTGGAGGCCATCAGTCCTGACATCTTCAGCTGCAAGAATAACGCACACATTTTACAATAAGCAAAAATGCTTGGAACGTAATGTATTGGCGCAAGCTGGGGCACGGCTGGATGCTCACCCTACACCCTGCATCCTGAACCCCGATCCCTGTGCGCAAGCTGCTGCACGGATGAATGCACAAATGTCATCCTGGTAGAGTGCCATGCGACCATTGCAGTTTAACTACTATGACCAATGAACTCCATTGTCCAGCAACAGAAGGAAGTGCAACGCCTTTCACAGCACAAAGTGCCCGCATGCCTGTTTGCAGGCCCTGTGATGCCCTGGCATCCAGGCACTGACATGGCTTGCAACCCATAATGAAAGGTGGATGTAGCTCTGGCAAATTGCAACATGAGAACGTGCCACAGGCAATGAACGAGCCTTTGGTTTTGAAAATAGACTCAAAATTGTGGTGTACAATTGAGGTGGCAATCAGCACATGGCTCTGCATGCAATCCAATGCATAATGGGCTTGTGCGCGCATGTGCCAGCACAGCACAGAGCCCCCCATGCCGCAACACATGCAATTTGTTTTTGGTATGCGCTGCACATGTACACACCATGTAATCCCTGACATTTGCCGCGTACAGCTTGGGGTCCTCCTTCTCTTCCGGCGATGGGTGGTACACAGGGAACTGCATTCACAGCAGAAGATTTACTACTGTGCTGTGGTACGATGTGCGATGCACTGCCAGATGCTGAAACCAAATGCAAGCCATGGACCCAACTTGGATATTTACTCCAGTGCCGTGGTATGATGCACTGCCACACACTGAAACCAAGTGCAATCCATGGCCCACGACGTATGCTCACTACTGTGCCGTAGTATTATGCACTGCCAAATGCTGAAACCAAGTGCATTCCATGGACCCACCTCGTATGCTGTGAGGGAGTGGAATGGGTTCCCCATCATGAGCTGCAAATGGCGCTTGGGTGGACACGTCTCCCACGATGGCGAGACATTGTTCTGGAAACAACACAGACCACTTTTTTCACAGGCATGCCCATACCGTGATACATCTTGCATGATATTCCCGAGAATATAACAAAACGCTCAGAATAAGGTGCACATTGCCAGCATTACCTGGTCATATTTGAAAATGACTGGTTTCACCGGCACCCCCGCAAGAAATGCCCCCGTTTTGAAGGGTAGCAAGAATTGCCCGTTGCTGGTTGTCCCCTGTAAGAAATTGTCGTCGTAATAACTATCAAGAACTTTAAAATTCCACACATTACTCGGTGCACAAACATTGAGAAAAAATACCAACGATAAATGGCGGGCATAACTACAGCCATTACCTCGGGGAATAGCAGCATTGGCCTTTCGCCATAAGCAGCCTTGCCGTCAGCCAGCCGAAGCATCCGTTCTTTGACCAGAGTGGAGACTCCCTACAAAGACGCACACAATTGGCACTTGTATTCCGATTTCAATTTAAACTAAAACGCTGGCACTGGTAAAGACAACATCATGATGGTCAACAGTGACCCTTCATGGTCATATATTGATCGTATGGGGCTGACACCAGGCAGCAGCTTGTGAAGATAGAGTGCATGGCGTGGTGGGCGGATGCATTCCACTTGGGGCATGCCTGGAACCGCAAAGCTATCACCTTACACCCAAACCCTAAATGGGTCAGCAGGTCGAGCGGGATACATGTCACGAACAAGGACACATCCACCAGTTGCACTGCAACTACCGTACAAGGCAATGTCATGCCCAGTACTTGGACTAACCTTGTAGGTGGCTGACTTGTTTTCCCGCTCAACATACAGACAGCCCATCAGCCGACTGCAGGTACACAATGGGTTGAGTGCCATGTGGCGTTTAGAGACATGCGCTACATGCACACTGTGTGCGTACCATGGCAGTGTATGCATATAGCCCAAGACTCGCCACCCTTGTGCCATGCAGGGTTTAGGAATTGCTGTAGTAAGATGGGTAATGAGAGTCAATACTGTTGCTGGTCCTTGCAGGGCCCTGAACCTAAACCCTACCAGCTTACCTTATCAAGCAGGTTCCGCGTGCCACTGCAATTCGTGCCAAAACCCTAAGCCTTAAACCCTAAAACCCTACACTTCAGCCCTAGCGCTCACCTGATCAACCCTATGAAGGGCAGGTTTTGGGTGCCATCGCGTGCCACGAAGCTGGGGAAGGACCTCGACATGTGCACCAGGATATCTGCCCAGCTGACGTGGTTGGACACGATTGCAGCATAGTCCTCATGTGCCACCTTCCCGTTCTCCCCGTTTGCTGGCGGGTCCACTCGCACCCACTTGATGTGCACAAACCCCATGACAAAGAGGCACACCCTGCATGCCAGCTTGCCCAGGAAGACGATTGCAGTTGACCTGCCCGGCTCGGGCAGCAGGGTGCACAGTCTACAGATGATGTAGTAGGTCACCAGGCAGAGTGTTGCTCCCAGGGACTTGATGGGCATCACTGTGAAGGACAGAAGCAGCAGCCTGATCCTCTCCCAGGTGGGCAGGGGCCCCGCGCCCATGTCCCCGTATTTGTCCACCCGCACAAAGGGCGCAAACCTCGCATCGCTGGCATCTGGGTGGGCCAGCACGGCAGCAGCCAAGGTGGCCATATCGTGTTGGAACCTGTGTCACAAACCAACAGCTTCAACATGACAGTAGTTATGGTCACCAAAGAAGCTACTTTTCCCCTTGCCTGAGTAGGCAGCAGGTGTGCTCTAGGCAGAAGGGTTTCTCAGAAATCCACTTAAATCCTCCCAGCAAAGTGCCCACCGACACAGCTTGACGTTACCAGTGCAACTTTGCACAGGTAACAGTGTCCAGGTGCAGGTATAAAACAGGATTTCCGACACCTTTGGCCACTTTCAAAAGGCTTTTACAGCTAGCTTGCCTGCCAGATGCATGCATACCTACCAGCTGGCTGCAGTGGGTTCACGAACACACATAGTTAACAGCTAATCACCTACGCATACGAAAATCTCACGACAGCAGTGTATTCATAGCCCTCACCTACTCCAGACTCTCAGCGCATATCTATTGGGGATGTGCCATGCCCTTGCAGGTTATGTCGAGACTACAGGAAGATCAACGGCTATGAGATGGCATTAGCTATGCTTTCTCCCGCACGGCTATCCATACTTCTCTCCAGGCTTTCGATTGTCTTTGCTTTTGACTTGCGTATAACGAAGAACTCTGCAAAAACCTAGCTGGGCTGACGTGGCATTGCCTAGCTTTCCAACCCTAGGGTTTGGAGGCCCCTGCTGGAGTCGTGCATGGGCAAGCGCACATCAAAACTGCCACGGTAGATGCTTCCAGAACAGGCCAAAGGACTGAAACTACCGAGATACCATCAAACACTTTGTTTGAGACGGCCGCGCGAGCTTGGCATTAATTCATGCACTCGCTCCAGGGCTCTCGATGTGAAACTGTATGCACACTCGGGTTACAAGTGCACAGCCTACTACGCAGGGCTGTGTAGGCTGGTGATGCATAGTCATACGCCAACTTGTCATCCTGTGCTATCAGTGCCATGCAGTGGCGTCTCCGCCCATGAACGTGGAAGAGCACATTACACCCACCGCAAGACCTAGACAAAGGCACCTTAGAAAGGGAGACAGTGCATCTATGTGCAAGTTGAGATCTTAGCCAGGACAAAACTGTTGACAGGACACGCGCCATCAGGTGGTTCAGCGTGGCAAACGTGGCTGCAATAAATTGCATTCAGATTGACATGCTCTAATACAAACATCATACACAAGTACACAGCAGTGGCGCTGACCAGCACACAACCAAAGTGGGTCCAGAACCAGAAACACTTGGCCATGTGCGGCGCAGACGCCCATAAACATACAGATACCGTTCATTGCTTTTTTGGGACTTTTTGGCTGGCTGAAGTGCTCAACATGCAAACAGGCTGTGGTAGGCTGGCTGACTACGGGCTGAACCCTAAAACCCTAAACCTCCTCTCTAGGGTTTTGCACTAGGGTGGGGGTCACGAGGGAATGCCACGCAACACGTGGGCATCATCCACTTGAACGACGGGCATCCAGGGGTCCGGGGCGCGCCGCTGGGGCAGGACCCTAGGCAAGGGTTTCTAGAAGTCCCATGCCTTCTCCATGGTCACGCCCGCGTTGATGTTGCTCACGCCGTCGTTGTTCACGCGGGCGGTGGCCACCACCTGCAGCAATTAACACAGCAGGTCAGTAAGATTTCACAATTTCAAAGATTGCGCAGGCTGCGCAGGCATGCACGACCCTAAAACAGTGAAGCACTCAAACTAGAGGGGTGGGTACTATGCCACAGGTACATAGCAGCACGGCAAGCGCACCCACCCACATCGAACGCTCAGATAAAGGATCCATTGCAGCAACTAGGCGGCGGGAAACGTACCCTGAAGGGGGCCCTGAACCACTCAACAGCGCCCTGCTCGTCCGCCACGTCGTAGGTTGCGCGCACGGTGTCCTCGTCGCGTGCCCACGACCCGGTGATGCGCAGGGAGTTGCGGGCGAAGTCGTACAAGGGGTTCACGCCAAACTGGTCCTTGCGCCACTCGTAGGAGACTGTCCCGGACCTGCCAGCAAAGTCATACCTGCAGGAGAGGGGGGTGAGGTGGGGGTTAGGGTCTGGGGTTTGGGCTGCAGGGGGGCGGGGGCTAGGGGCGCACAGGGAGGGTCATGCACAGCACACATGGCTCAAAAGGAGCAAAAGCATGTCAGTTAGTGCGGACAAGAAAGACCTTGCAACTGAACACAATATACAATATGACGAGGCGTTGGTGGGCGGCTCACTGAGTAGCCCCGATACCAGCAAACCCTAAACCCTGAAGTCCACTGGTCAGGTTAGGGTTTTGCAGGGGTTGCGTACCCGTTGGCGTATGACAGGGGGTCGGTGGGTGGCTCCACTGGGTAGCCCCTCCATGACCCGTCAGCCACGCTGTGCAGGAAGCGGCCCTGGAGGGAGCCATCGCCAGCGTTGTACCTGCACAAGGGGGGGAGGAGAAATAAGTGGGTCCAGAGGGAGGAGAACGTGTGTGTAAATCGCTAGAGGGCAGGGAGTTCACCTACAGATGCCCCACTGGCAGGTAAACCCTATTAAGCAGGTGGGCCGCAGTCTTGGTGTACAGCTGCGGAATAGGGTTTGGCGGTGATAAGTAGCAGAGGTGAGGTGCTACTATACTGGCAACTCCTGGCAACACACGTGTGGGTAAAGACGCCACAGAACCTACAAAAACCCTTGCACAGGGTTTGGGCACGTACGATGCGCGGATGCGGTTGTTGATGTCCAGCTGGAGGGAGCCCTCCAGGAACAGCGCGTTGCCAGACTGCAGGTAGGTGGCCTGCACGTCGAGATCGCGGCCCTCCACTGAGCGCCTGTACTTGCCGCGCACGCGGGCGGAGCGGTCGCCGATGCTGTAGGCCACCTGGCCCTGCAGGCCCTCTGCAGAAGGGGGGAGAAGGGAGGGGGGTTAAGATGAGGAGGGAGGCGCCGGTGGGTGTGGGTTGTAGCACGGGTGTAAGGCGTTGGTGCCAGAGGCAGGCAGACAGGAGGTTTTGTGTGTGCGCACAGGCGGTACGCGAGGGGTGCCAGAAGGGTTTCAGTTGGCGTCTTCCGCCACCAGTGCCTAAAGTCTAAACATGGTCAAGGGTGCTCACCAGGGAGGCTGCAGGGGCCACCCGCAGGAGGTGTGTGTGTGTGTGTGCGCACAGGCGGTGCAGAAGGGTAGCAGAAGGGTTTAGGGCGCACAAGCGTGGTCAGGATGAAGGGTATCACAGGGTCAGGTGTGCTCACCCAGCAGGCTGCCTAGGTCTGCGTCTGCCGCCACCAGCGCGTCGGGCAGCTTCTCCACGTCCCTCACGCTCTCGTCGGTGAAGTAGAAGGACAGGTCAACGTCCTGGATGCGCTTGCGCAGGGCCACGGTGGGGTGGAGGTGGCTGGAGGCGCTGCCGTCCTGCAGGTGGGGGTGGTGGGTGAGGAGGGGGTTGCAAGCAAGGGTTGAACATGAGCCTCGCTACAGGCAGGGGTTGGTGGGGGTGCAGTACGTAACAATACTCGCTCATACTTGAACAGGACTGCACAACAAAACACGCCTTACTGCTGACTAGTCACACAATGCGCGACTCAACCAGCGACATGTCCTAGCTAGGGTGTAGGGTTTGTAGGGTGCCCGGCGTACCTTGCCGCGGACGTTGGAGGCGGTGAAGGTTACCCTAGGGTTGACCTGCACCAGCACATCCTCGTGCACCTGGTTGGCGTTGCTGCGCAGCGCGTCGCCGGCACCGGCGTGGTGGTGGGTGTGCAACATGGTGTTGACTTGGGGGAGGACGCGGGGAAGGTTGAGCTGCAGGAGACAAGGGAGGAGGGGAGGTCAGGTGGTGGTCCATGGGGTGGGAATCAGGGTAAGGGAAATGAACCCGTATATTTCTTGTAAACTGAGGTGGTGGCCTAAGGTGTGTGGCGACAGATGAGGGAGTTTGAGGCCCGCATGCCGCTAGTGCTTACGTGTCACCTTTCCGGCGGTTTGAAGCTCGCAAGGCACAATCGAGAGTAACCGGCGCGGTGGGTATGTTGCACAAGCTGCAAAAATGTACTGCAAAACAAGAGCAGCGCGTAAGGGCACTCGAGGTGGCAGGGCGCTGCCGGTAAACTCATCTCCGCGCGCAACGGACCAAAAGGTGCCCATGACCCACATCAACAGGCCAGACAGGAGACGAGAAGATAAAAGACCGTGGCGCAGGGTGTCCCAAAGAAACGGCTTAATGGTTTTTCAGCTAAGGGTGGTGCCGAGCTACCGAAACCTGAACCATCCTTGCCGACATCCTCCCACATGCTCATGAAGCACCCGCACCCACATCATCCACCGTGGTGTGCAAACTAGAGCCGTACTGAGCCATGTGCAGTTACACTACAACGAAAAAGGACACGAGAGACAGCGACGGACCAGTAATCTTGGGTAATGAGGGTGTCGGGTGCCGACCGTTGGTTTCGGAAACAAAAGGCCAGGCACGGAATGCCGCTGCATCAACCGGGCACATGCGGTGCCGGGTGGCCAAAAACAGCAAGCAACGCGTTTGCGCGAGGAAACCCACCGTAAAAACAAGGAAAAGGTGCGTGATGGCAGCTAGGAATGGTGGCTTGGCAGCACCAAGGTTGGATAGTCATGGGTTGCTGACTGGGCTACAGCTGCCCGCTAGCTAGTGAGGCTGGTGGCAAACGAAACATCTCTGCAACTATGGGTTGCGCAAGCCGTTGCTCGACCGCAAGAAGCACAAAGATGACACACACAAGGGGTGAGATGGACTAGTCCGAGACCATGATGCGACACGGCGGTTAGTCCCGGCGTGCGAACCCCTCAACCCATGCTTACCTTGGGCTCGCGCTGGGTGGGTGATCTCGGGGGTGGGAAGGACCTTGATGCGCTTGGCTAGCAGAAAGTACTTGTGAGGTTTGCGCGAGACCAAACTGCTTTGTAGAGATAACAAAGGGATAGGGACGCCAGCTTCTGTCCGGTGCCCTCGGGCATATCGGACCAACCAGCGCAGTGGGTCTTCAAAATGCTGCTGGGGGCAGGGCCACGCTGGCATTTGCTGCTGACTGTGTGGTAGCTGACAAGGACAAGGCAACAAAACGTGACACACAAACCTTTCAAATTTCAAACGGCAGACAGCCCGCTCAACCTTCTTCAACTCAACGTCGCGTTTGGCGTGTGATCCAACGCAAAAGATGGCATCTTGCATTTGCCATGCCATGGGTGTGGGTGTGGCTCTAATGGCTGTGAAGCCAAGCTTTTACTGTGCTGCATTTGGCACCAACTGCCTACCCCTATGTTGGGTTTTATGTGGTACCTGGTAGTTACAAGCTTTGGATGGGACTGCTATTGATATCACTTGCAGGCAGGTGTATTTGCTGCGTAATGCCATCATGCAGCCTGATGGTCCATGGACCCAGTGCATGGACCCAGTGCCTGATGGACCCAGTGCATCCACCTACACAGTGGCAAGCTTCACCATAAACAGCCACACCTCTGGGCAAAGAGCTGCAGCATACTGTATGTGACTTTACTGGTGTGTCTGGGACTAGGTCAGTGGCAAGAAAGGCAGTTGCTCAGTGCTCGCTGCTAGAGAACGCTTGCATCCCATTCCAGTGGGTACCTGTCCTGGGCCTGACTTGGGCCACTTTAGTTTTATCCTCTGGTGATTTGGGCATTCAAGTTGGAGTGTCTGATCAACTGGCGTCCAAAGTTCTTGGAAGCTGATCCCATCTTCCCAACTGGGCATTGTTGCACACAACAGGCAGTGCGGGTGACACTCAGCACGCGAACTTGTTCAGTGGCTGTGCAACCTGTCTGGGCAGCTCATACCCAAAGGTGTCCATGTCCTGCAGCAATAGATGGCAGTTATCCACCCGGGACCACGCCCGAGGGTCTCAGTTGCCTTTTGTGAACAGCATCACTGTGGTTGGCTTTTAGTTCGGTACTAACCTTTGTGGTGATACTGAACTGCAGGGTCACCTGGCCCTTGGAAACCACTCTGGTCACTGCAGAGACAAAAGGCCAAAGTCAGTGTTGCAGGGCTTTACGGTACACCACAGTAGGCAGCCTCCAGAGGTTACAAACAAGCAAAACTGTGGTCTTCTGAACCCGTCGCTGATGCCACATACCATGCCTGCCATCTGCTGACGCAGGAAACTTTGGGTCAGCATACTCAGGCGGCATCCCCCGCAGCCATGAAGTGAAATTTTGCCACCTTGACACTGACACTGGCCTGTACAGTGCTGCTTCAAGCTCATACCTGGTGACATGGGTGGGAAGGGGTTTGGGGAAGCAGTTGTTGCCCAGGCTGTGGGTGATAAGCAACATGTGCAATGGTGCAGCACGCACCTTCCAGGGAACACTGGGAGGTGCACGCACCCGTACCCGTACACCACATCCCTGCCAAGCGCGTCAAAAGTATACACTGTCACCACAACCTGCGGCCAACCAAACGGGTTGGCTCCTCTGAAGCTGATGTCCAACGGGAAGTTCCAGACCACTTGAGGATTTCCTGGAAGCACACAAAGTTCTCAGTATGTGAACAAATAGTTGTTACACTGGGGTACCTGCAAAGGAACCCACTACTTTGGAGTACATCTAGAAATATAGGAGACTTTCACCTCTGCTGATCTGTGTGATGCCCGCCTCAAACCCTTCCAGAACCTCCCAGTCCTCCCCAAACTTGTACTGTATTTTGCAGTACCCTTTGTTTCTTCCAGGGAGCTGCAACAAGGGGCAAATAAAACAGGTTTGTGTGATGCCAAGGGTGAGGGTTGAAAGTCCACATCTGCTGGAATGTGGCATGCCATGGCCCCAAAGCGGTCGCACCTTTGCGTGTGAAACCTGTCCTGTGGCGCACACCACGAAACAGTCTGGCCCTTGTTCCATTGCTATGCTGCCGAATCAACTTGCAAGTCTTGCTTGAGAACGGGTGAAAGTGCCGCCAACGTGAATTAAGAAGTGCTCACCCCAAAAAGGGGCATGTCGGAGGCATGGTGGCTTAAACCCACTGAGTATTGGCGACAGCGAACCTGCAACGGCGTTTTGTTTTGTTCCGCACCAACGATACGTTTTCAATAAATGAAGCGTATGCCAGCAGGAGTGCTTCTGTTTTATTTAGTTACGCCGTTCAAAACCCTCTCCTGCTCTACAGTCTGAAAGCTTTGAAGAATCGCATGCATCCTTTCCGAAAAGTGTTCGGGTTGTTGTTCTGTTTGCAGTACGGGTACTGCTTGTGCAGAGACAATAAATTTAAATTCGAATGCACTTTCTGTCGTTTTGGTGGGGATCCCTGCCTACCTCCAGCCAAAAATCATGCCGTGTGGAAGCACTGCGTCACCACCCCTCGCCGTTGCAAGCTACACTTCCAAGGGCACTCCAGGTGGCAGACCAGCTGACTCACAGGTTTCAACATGCTGAGGCGCCCGCTCTACTGCCCAGATGCATGCATGGCAGGCGTTTCCCACGCAGGCACAGTGCCACTTGCAGTGACAGCATTGGCAGTGCGAGCGCGCAAAGCTGCACACGACAAGCTGCCACCAACACCTTACGGGGACTCAGTGAGATGTGCCACAGTTGTGAAGATGACGTTGTTACAGAACCCACGTTGTACAAACGTGCCGTGCGGCTGACTGCCTAGCAGAGCTCTATGCAAAGTACAAGGGACACCAAGCCAACCGGGGCTTGTCACAACATCAGCCTAGCCTTGCCAGCACAGCGAACAACTGTTCCAAAACTCCGCTCAGACTCTCGAGACAAGAGCTTACTTCTTGGCGGGTGCTGGTGCTGCTGGTGCCGCTGGCTTGGTCTCAGTGGCGTGCAGGCCCTGCAGTAATTGTGCACCAATGATTAGCATCAGGACAAGCCATAGCACCCATACCAGTAAAATATGTGCAGCACCCACACGACGTAAATGTATGCGCTTATTCTTTCTGGCTGTATGCCATTAAATGCAGCCTCAATCTTACCAAAAGCTCACGCCCACCAACAAACATTGAACCACAACAGCCAGAGAGCACTAGTTTACTACATGGTTTTCTGGTGCTGGTGCATCACTGTGTGCAGGCTCCCTTCCGCCCCTGAAGCAGTTGATCCAATGCGCATGCAAACTGCTCCACAAAAAGCAGAATCCCACTGTATTTTGCCACTGCTCATGAACATGACCAAGGCTCCCCTGTTCATAAGGGTAACAGCTGACCCTGCTGTGCTGCTGCAACACAGACCAAATAACCCACCCTTTGGCCTTGCTGCCCTATTGGGTATACGCAACCAAGGGTTTAGGGTTTTAAGAATTAGGGTCTAGGGTTTGCGCACCTGGGCCAAGCGCTCCTCGCGGGCCTTGTGCTTGCGCTCGCGGGTCTGCTTGTTCTTGGCGCGGCGGGCCTCAAACTGGTCGGAGATTGCCTTCTCGCGGATCTTCTCGGCCTTCTGCTTGTGGATGGCCTCCATCAGCACACGCTTGTTCTTGTACACGTTACCCTTCACCTGAAACACACACAACCACGCCGTCAGTGTTGCCGCTACCAAGGGGTCAAACCAAGGGGTCGATCACGTGTCCAGTCCCTATCGGGCTCAAACCCTAAACCCTGAAGAGTGGCACTTCCGCACAACCAAGCCGCACGCTTTCAGGGTCATTTAACCATGTAACCCTTAAACAGCCCTTGGCCTGTCCACGCACCCAACCCCAACACATGCATTTCATAGCACAGTATTGCTTGACACCATCTGTCTGTGAACACAAACCTTTGGAACTGCACATTGCTCGCGTGGTACCACTGGTACACATTACCCGCACCGTAACACCTGGGCAGTTGCTGGGTATGCAGTGTGTAGACATCCCCCCGCTTCACCCCCCCTCCCCAACCACCTCCGTGTACAGCTCGTACTACGTGTGCTACACATCTGCCGCAACAGTTCTTTCACAATGCCTGGGCTGCCACCGCACAGGTCTCTGTTTTGACATTTCCCCTGTACACTCCCTCCCCACCCACCTCCATGTACAGCTCCTGGTACAGGTGCTACATAGTAACCCCCCTCCCCACCCCCTGATTTGATACCCCCCCTTGGCACTCCCTCCCCACCCACCTTCATGTACAGCTCGTGGTACAGGTGCTTGTCGATCTTCTTGGAGTCCCTGTACTTCCTCAGGAGCCTCCTCAGCACGCGCAGGCGCCGCATCCACAGGATCTTGGTGGGCAGGCGGGCCTCGCGGGTTCCGCGGCGCTTACCTGGGGAGGGGCACATATACAGCGGTTAAGCGAATAGGGTACGGCATCACATGGCAGATGTTTGGTTTGCTGGAACTGCTCCCATGGCAGCACAGACTGAGAAAGGCAGCAAAGCAGCAACTGGTTGAAAGTATGAACAGTGCGTTTCAGTAAGTTCAACCGTTTAAGCAGATGGCCTTGCACATGCGGCGCCGACCACTTTGGTCCTGACACAAGTAGGGTCAATTGCAGTGCATGGCAGCCAGGTATGGAGACCTGGGAATGCGACGCCCCGGTCCAAGAGCCCAGGCACGTTCAGCTGCTGCTCCCTAAGGTGTGCGACTGCGCCGCTGGAGTGCACGTAACTACCCAAATATCCATCTACACCTCACAACTTCTTCCTTATTGCTGTTGCGCAGCCCGCTAATATGCCCACCAACTATAGCTTACTCCCAAACTATTCCACCCAAGCAGTTTCAACCCAACCCCTGCCACGAGCTGGCCCCCATTTGTCTCTGGAAACAATGCGTTTGGTGATCTATGCACACGCAGTGCGGGTGTGCATGACCTGCCACAGGCAAATAAACCCCCTGCCACACTGTTTCCTTTGCAGCCATAACCCACTGTAGCCCCTGTAACCACCCCTTGGCACACAACGGGAACAACACTTGTGTTCCGTATACCATGCCGCTGTGGCCACATGTTTTCCCCAGATGTGACATCCAAGTAATTGCCCACAACTGTACACTGAGCAGCCTGGCTATCGAGATACGTACCGTAGCCACTGTGGCGACCCTTGGCCTTTGCCTCCTGTGACCTCCTTGCCCTGTCCCTGGAGTGGATGACCTGGGGCTTCTTGATAACAAACCCATCCTTCACCAGCTTCCTGATGTTTTGGCCTGCAGGCAGACATCCCAAGCACGAGGGTCAGTGTGTGGACGTAGCACGAGGAGGGGCCGATAGAGGTTGGATGGGTGGGAGATGCACTGCACGGGAGCACACGCAAGACAACCCCAAGGGATGTGCAGACCCCCCATGGATGTGCACATGGGCAGAAAAACACGCCAGCCGTTGGGCAGCTGCTTATGATGCGAAATGGAGTGCGTCTACTATGCAAGCAGGACGCAAAGTGCCACAGCAAAATACAAATGTCATACAGCATGCTGCATCTGGGCTAGACCCAGCCTGAGTGCAAATTGGCCGCCACCCTCCATGGGAAGGGAGAGCAGACCAGCGTAGGGCACCAGGCTCCATAAACCGCACATGCTCTGCCACATGCAGCCGTTGCATATGCATACGAGCCCAGCTGGCCACCCAAACCAGGGCGGCGCCCTGTACGTACGAGAGTTTGCCATGGAGATTTCGTTCACTTCATTGGGGTCGAGCCACACTTTGCGCAGCCCGCATCCCAGCACAGAAGCGGCAAGCCGCTTCTGCAGCTTCAGCGACACCATGGCGACGAACCGCAGGTGTCAGGCGGCAACAATCGAAGAGGGATGGGCACGCTTACAGCGCCCTTCTTATTGTTTTCGCCCCAGCCTCTTTTGTGCGGCGATGGACGCATAACACAAGTCACGTCGGGAGGGTAATGCTTCCTCCTCGCATTCATTTGTATATGCTTTTTCAAGCTTTGACTCCCCCGTGACACTGAAAATATAAGCTTTCCAAGCATTGGCTAGTCTAGCATGCTCATTAGGGTGTCTAGCTACTGCAGTTTAGATATATCACCCAGGTGGGCACCCAGTTGGCCCATCCATTTGAGGTACCTACTGGCCGTGTCCCCCCTTGTCCCATCCCCCAAAAATATACATGCATGCAGTTGCATTAGCTGTGCCAATAGTTGCGAATTCTCGCCCACACCGCGCTGCACACCGTGCCTGCAATGGCAGTGGAAGGAGCGGTGGCAGTCTGATGCATGCTTGATGTGGAGGCGTTCCTTGTGCCATGCGGCCAAAGCGCTCGTGGGCGACGCACCGACGCTAGGAGGGTCGCACGGACTCGCCTCCAGGTAAGTGATACGCAAACGGCGAGGCAGGATACCACAGGGGAGCAACCTAGATAGCATTAAAAGTAGCACTATGTGCTTGCATCGTCCTGCGTGGTGGTGGGGTTCCCTCAGGTGTGGAATACGCCACACGTCGCTCTAGCCTGCTTCACAACACCCTATGCAGGGCTTTGTCGGCAACAGCTGCCAGCGCGACCGCCAGTGCTCCTGAAGAAAACAAGTCAGACATACAGGGTGGCAAGCAACAGGTCCAGCCTTCTGACAGCACGCAAGACCCAAAGGTACAACGCCAGGTGCATGCATGCATGCATATGCACAGCCACCAGGGTACACTTGAATAGGCTGCTTCAGTGGGTACTTTGCCGCGTAGTCTCAAACTACCCACCTATAAGCATGTACCCTATTTTTTACATGTCTTCAGTACTTCTGAGCCCAGTACCTCAAACCCATTGGGCATGCTTTGCACCCACCAACACCCACCAGCACCAACCCTACACTGGACAGCAACCCGGCACACTCCAGTGCCCACTGTGTGCATCCATCCAGCACAGCCTGGCTGGAATATGCAAGGCTGCTGCCTGGCAAACCCACCGCACACCACGCCCTGCCCAAATCCCTCCACGCCACCACCAGCACTAGATGGTGTTGCAGCACACCAGCACAACTGCCAAGCCAGTGCACAACAAGCACCCACAATGTTTTTGTGACAGACATCTCCACCAACCACACAACCTACCACACACACACACACACTCACCCAGACCCATTCCCGCCCCACCACCACCACCACACCACCACCACCACACCACCACCGCCGCCTCCTGTCCGCAGAAGCACAGCCTCCGCCCCTGGCACATCACCACATACTACTCCCTCCCGGAGACAGCACCACCACCACCACCACCGCCTCCCCCACCACCCACCCAGTACCCTCCCTTCGCGCGCCTCGAAACCGCGGCCACCAGCCAGCGGCGCCACCACCAGGCAGAGCGAGCTGCTGCCAGGGAACAGGAGAGGTTGAATCGACGGAAGCTTGCCGCAGCCACCGGGGCTGAGCGGCGGCGCTCAATCCACCTCCCCCTGTACAAGCGCATCAATGCCTCCCCTAGGTAAGGGCAGGGGCAGCAATGGTGGCAGAGGCGCTAGCGCGGTTGTCCATACGCAAGCAGGTATGCATTTGTTTTTGCATTCCAGCTTTTAAGCAGCATGGCTGCCTTCAAATGCACGTCATATATTTGGCACACCTGGTTGTGACACACAGCATGTTGCATTCAAATGGCGCGCTTCGGAATTTCCACCAAACAGAAGGGTCACCCTCTACAGTACAGTACACTCCTGAGACAAATCCCTGTCAATTACCTTCTAATTTCTTTTTTTTACCACAGAGATTTGCTGGCGATATCGGTGGCGCCCCCGACCGCCAAGCAGAGGTTCAGGTTTCGGTTCTCCTCAGTGAAACAGACCTCGGTGCACATCGCCAACGTGGCGGATCGGCTCCTGGCGCAGCTCTCAGATCCACACACAGCGGTCGATGTGGGCAACTCAGAGAACTTCAAGCTGCAGGTGGGGGGGTGGACATGGGGGTGCATCCTGACTAGAAGTCAACAAATGTGCTGAACCCAGCACTTGTGGCGGTAGTGCACATGGCCAATGTGGCAGATCGGCTCCTGGCGCAGCCCTGCCACCCCAAAACCGCAACTCCTTCCCGTGGGCCACTTGCTCTGGAGATGCTGGATGTGGTCGACGCATCCACCATCCTACCCAAAACCCTCCCCAAAACCCTCGCCCCCCTTGCCTCACAATCCCAAACCAGCTGTCCTCAATCCCAAAAAAACATCCCTTTGTCCCCACAGCTGCAGCAAGCGCTTGACCACTACTCTCTCCTCCTGGACCACCTGCTCCGAGTTGCTGGAGGTGGTCAACGCAACCACCACCCTACCCAAAACCCTCCCCAGTACCCTCTAATTGCCTCACAAACCCAAACAATATTGCTCAGCCCCAAAGGATCTCCCAAAAAACTCCCTTTTCCTTCTGCCCGCAGTTGCAACAAGCGCTTGACCACTATTCTCTCCTGTGGGCCACCTGCTCCGAGTCGCTGGATGTGGTCAACGCCTCCACCATCCTGCACCGCATCGCGGCCCTGCTCAACCACCCCGCGCTGCCACCTGGCATCCGGGACCAGGTGACGTGGCAGCCTGTGTTCCTGGAGGTGCGGGAGTGGGTGGTGGCGCGGGTCGATCAGCTGCAGTTGCAAGGTGGGTGGTGGTGGTGGGGTGATGGTGGTGGTGGTGGGTGGGGTGGGTGGTAGCGTGGTGGGTTGTATGTAAGGGGGGAAGGGGGAATTGGCTGCTGTTGTAGGAGTTGAGGGGGTAGGTGGTGGTGGGGGTGGACCAGCTATAACTGCAAGTGGATAATGGGGGTGGGCGGGGGTGGCAGGGGTGGGGATGGGGAGGAGGGAAGAGAGGGCGTCAGCTACTAATCCTGCAGGATTGGCGTTATATGATCTCTCTGTTACTCCGTGCAGACCCAAAATAAAGCACTAACCAACACCTAATGAAACCCTAGCAAAATTCTATCAAAACCCTGACCAGACCCTGTCAAAACTCTGCAGGCTTGGGCAATGTTATATGGAGCGTGGCGCGCATGTTCCCTTGCCAGCATGTTCCCTTGCCACACAAACCCTCACCAAACCCTACGACAACCCTAACCAAGTGCCCCCAAATCCTCTCAGCAGTAAGACAAATGATGCCAGCATGCAAACCAAGCCCTAAAAACGAAAATCTCCACACTTTGCAGGCCTGGGCAACGTGATATGGAGCGTGGCGCGCATGTTCCCCTGTCAGCAACCCGACATGTATGCGGTGGTGGGCAGGCGCTACCGCCAGCTCAAGCAACAGGAGCAAGAGGCGGCACTTGGCGCCTCCACAGGGGTGGACCCGCCTAGCTGCGACACCACCATTATGGTGCTGCAGGTGAGTGGGTCGCCCAATCCCTGAAACCCTAGAGCAAAAACCCTGAAACCCCTGAAACCTTAAATCCGGTGATACCGCCAGCTCAAGCTACAGGAGCAAGAGGCGCCTCCTCAGGGGTGGACCCACCCAACTGTGACACCACAATCATGGTGCTGCAGGTGAATCCTCTTAAAATTCTAAAACCCGGTTGCGAGGGAACCCTAAAACCCTAACTGCTGTAGCCTTGCATTGAAAACCCTATTACAATTGACAATCCTAGTACAATGTTTATCAGACGATCGGCTTCCTAAATGTATGGTGTTCGGTAGGGTAGAGGGGGCAAAGGGGGTAGGTAAGCCTAGAGCCACGTGGGCTGACCTACTCCAGCAGGACCTCAAGTCGCGTGGGATCAATAGATGGTTCAAACAGTGCCAGGAAAGAGCTGCGTGGCGCAGCATGTGCAAGACTGACTGCTAATCTGGCTATTTTGCTGGAATGCATGTAACTAACTAACTAACTTAACTCTAGACTCTCATGCCACTCTCCATGTGAGTCCTCCCCCGCAGGCGCTCTCCAACATGCCCCCAGTGGATGAGCTGTGTCGAAATGGTCTCTAAAGCCTCAATACCCTATAACCCTTCGCTTAAATTCAACTTTCTGTGCACTCGCTTGCAGGCGCTGTCCAACATGCCCCCGGTGGATGAGCAGTGCCGAAGGGATTTTGAGGACTTTCTGAAGGCGGTGCTGGAGGAGGTGAGGCTAGGGTTTAGGCACAGGGTTTGGTAGGGCTGGAAGGGGCGATGCTAGGGTTTGGGTTAAGGGGGTTTGGCGGTTGCAGGGTTTGGCGCTGGGTGGTGGATGAGGCGAGGCCAGGGTTGTAGAGGGTTTGGGTGTAGGGTTTGAGTTCAGGGTTTGTTGGGCCCCAAACGGTTAGTCCACACACATAAATCTCCCAGGCTTCATGCAGGCTACAGCCACCAATGTCCCCTCCTTCCCCCTTCAGGTTCGAACCTACAACCTGCTGTCCATCCGCTCTGGCTTCAGCTTCTACTCCCTGCTCTCCTCATTCAGCCGCCTGGTGGAGTATTTGGACCCCAGGCTGTGGGAGCAGGTGGAGCGGCAGGCAGTGGAGCTGATGCAGGTGTGTGGTGGTGGTGGAGGAGGGTTGTGGCGGTAGTGGAATGGTTGTGTTGGCGCCTGCTCCACTGCATTATACCACCTGCATTCATGGCCAAAACCCTAAAACCCTACCACCTATCCCGCAGGACACCGCGGCCTGCACTGTGGCTGAGCCCCTGGGCATGATGTGGCGACTCACCGAGCTGCCGGTGGATTCCAAGATACCCTAAAACCCCTACACCCTGCATTGCTGGTAGGGTTTAAGACTCCCGGCAGGACCACACCGCCTACGATATAGCCGAAACCCTAAACCCCTAAAATTTAAATCGCGCAGGACCCTACCGCCTGCTCTGTGGCCGAAGCGCTGGGCATGATGTGGCGACTGACGGAACTGCCTGTGGATTCCAAGAGGTGCTGCGCTGCGCTGCTGCCTCGGGTGCTGGATAGTCTACCCATGCTGGATGCCGCCAACCTGTCCCAGTTCATGTGGACGCTGGGGAATGCTGGGCTGGAGCTGGAACCGGAGGTGGGTGGGTGGGTGGTGTTGTTGTTGTTGTTGTTGGTGGCGGTGGTGGTGGTGGCGGGGGCGGTGGGGGCAGTGCTGCTGTGCTGCCTTAGGTGCTAGAAGCTGGGGAGTTCGGGATTGTAACTGGAGGTGGGTGGGTGGCGGTGGCAGTGGTGGTGATGCTTGCCCTGCTGCTCCCTTCCTAGACCTGAAATGCTCTTGCAACACGTCCACGTACCCCACAACCTGACCTCTCCCCCCCCTCACAGCCTCCCCCTTCACAGCGCCTTGCTCGTGCTGCCCTTACCGCCATCCCGCACTGCTCGGAGCTCAACACCTCAAACCTCATCAGCTAAACCTCATCTGCTAATGCATCCGCACCCGCAAACTTCAAACCTGGCGGCTTATCGAGCTCTATTGCTATAATGCATGCAGCTACGCAACTGTTAAACCCTAAAATTATAACCTCACCCTCCGCAGGCTGTACAGCGCCTTGCTCGTGCTGCCCTGGGGGCCATCCCTTACTGCTCGGAGCTCAACACCTCCAACCTCATCTACGGCTTCGGCAAGATGTGGTCGCCACAGGTACAGGTGTCCAGGTCAGGGTTTAGGGCATATGGTTTGTTCACCACAGGTATGCATGGATGAGAGGGGAGTTCCTTGCACAACGTGCCTGTTCAGGATAGGTATACCATATGGATCAACATTTTGTCCATACTTACATTCATCCTTTACTTTTATACATGTTTCAGGATTACTTCATTCATTTGTCCATTGCTGTATCCGTGTATCCAAGTTATTCCTGCATTCATTCACATGGGATCCAATCAATCATCTGTACATCCCTTCATGCCTTTATCTGAGCAGTTAGTCATGTGCGTACTTCCCCCATTAACTCGTTTGTTTCATCTGCTTCTTCCTTTGTTCGGTTGCTTCCCCCAGGCCAAATAATGAAGTACGAGCAACAACGATAACAAAAATAATGAAAACAATTTATATTAAAAACCAAATCATCCTTAAATAATTTTGCTTTGCGCCCAGGCCAACCCTGAGGTGGTAGCTGTGTTGGAAGCCGCCACCCACCACCTTCAGCCCATGCTGGCTGCATGCGGGCCCCCCGCCCTCTCGGGCATGCTGTACGGCCTATCGCTCACCCCCTATCAGCCTGAGATTCGGTTCATGGAGGGGGCTGCCCTGCGCTGCACCACGCTGGTCCTCGAGAGCAAGCTTGCGGACACGGTCCGCTGCATGGTGTCGTTTGCTAACATGAGGTAGGGTTTAGGATTCAGGGTGTAGGGTGTAGGGTTTGAATTCCTCTAGGGGCGGTACACCATGGTGTCGCTCGCCAACATGAGGTAGGGGTGGTTGGCTAGTTACACGCGTTCCAGCAAGCAAGTTTAGGGTTTGTCGGTTATGGTTTGAGTGTCTATCGGCCTACCGCTGGAGCAAGCTTGACACGGTTTGCTGCATGGTATCGTTTGCCAACATGAGGTAGGGTTTAGGGTTTAGGATTTAGCGTTTAGGGTGTAGGGTCTAGGGTCCTCTAGGGCGCCATGCTGATCCCCCACATGGCCAGAAATACAAGTTGTTTATTCATATATAACTAGTTACATGTGTATAAACAAGACCTGTTGTAACAAGCCCTGTTGGTGCACCTGGCTGCTGCAGACGCTGATCAGAGGGCACCAGTTTGTGGTTCCATGCCAACTTGAATAACCTTGTTTCCACTGCCATTTGCAGGTACTCGGGCCCCTGCACCCGGCGCCTCTTTGCCGCTGTGCTGACCCACTTTGCAAGGAACCACCGCTCCTACGATCTGCGGGAGGCCTCGCTGGTGCTCTGGTCTTGCGCGGCGGTGTACTACCCCATCCCCAGGTACGTCCTAGAAGAAAACAAAACCCTCCAACCTGGACCCTATGACCTCCGTGAGGCCCCGTTTCCCTGCAAGAATTGTGGCGGGTCCTCATTAATGAGGAACTTCAAACATTCTTAATCTGCAAGTCCTCCCTTGCTTCCAGGTCTGTCCTGGAGACGGGCAAGGGGGTGCTGTTACAGGCGCTGGCCAGACAGCCGGAGGGGAAGTTGGGCGCCAACGAGTGGCAGGTACCAAGTAAAATACCGTACTCTGGTATTGATCACTGCTGTTGTGATAATAGTTTTCAAAATACATTTTTTATGCTTCCATTTCCTTTTGCATATGTGGCCCATGTCGACCTTGTCTCCCCGGGATCGAAATCCATCCTGTTCGGAATGTGCACATGGCTTCTTGATTTGCGGCTGGACTGGTCATGACCAAGGTCCATTATTCTTACCTTATCTAAGTATCAACCTCTATTTCTGATTTTGCAGGGCATGGGGATGACGCTGTGGTCCCTGGCAGTTTTTGACGAGCTGGACAGGGATTTCCTAGAGGTACGGGACATGCAGTTTTTGCTAATTATATGGTCATGTACTCAACGCATATCAAGACCAGGTTGCAGCTTGGTTCTGCGTAGTCAATGTGACATCAAATGTGATACCATTTTGCTGAAACCAATTACAATTTGCTTGTTTTCTGCAGGGCGTGGCTGGGTTTTGCGCTGCAAACACCCCCCACGGCGCCATCACCGTCACCGACAACTTGGGTCAGCTGTACCAGGTGCGTGCTTGCTGGCCCTGGGCCGGGATAAAATCTAGTTAGTCTGATTATGAAATGAGTATCAACTGATAGCTTGACCATCATGGGCCTGGTGCAAGCTTGCTGGCCAACAAGGAAGTTGGTGACTTGATGAGAACCTAAATTCTAGACCTCCCTTCCCTTCCCTCCCCTTGCCAGGCTGCTTACATGGCATAAACAGAAACACTATGCTTGAATCTCCAAAAACAATTGAAAATCTAAGCTTTGATCTCCTCCCCTTTCCTCCCTTGCCAGGCTGACCTGTCTGTGCGCATCAAGGATATTATGACATAATAATAAATTCCAACCAGTAATCGTTAAAAACAAGCATATAAATCAGTGGTTGATTCCCTCCCCTTTTCCCCCTTGCCAGGCTGACCTGTCTGTGCGCATCAAGGATGGCGACCCCACCTCCTCGCTGCCACCCCAGCTGGAGGAGAAGGTGCTGGGCAACTGGCTAGTCACACCCTCACTGGACTCAAAGTTCCACCGACAGGTAACATGTCCACATACTCACCCCTTTGCCTTTGCGTTCTACCTTTGTCTGGTTTTTAATTATGTATAATTTGTGTTTATTTTGTGGGTTTTTGCCTGTTGTTTCCCCTCCCCTGGGAATGGCATTCCACCTCCCCGTGACTGGGCAAATCGGCTCAAAACATGCTGTAGGGAACAACAATAATATCCGGGGGGGAAAAACCACCGATGTCCCCCTTGCGCAGGTGGCGGCGAGCCTGAAAAGGCTTGGGGTGCGATTTCTGTATGAGCACGTCACAGAGAATCATATCACCGTTGACCTTGCAGTGCTCCGGGAAGGCCAGCCCAGCATCGCCATCGAGGCCGACGGCCCCTTGCACTATACTAGCTCACTCCCCTGCCTGCCCATGGGGCGCACGGTGCTGCGGGATAGGCTGATCAGGGGGAGTGGGTGGCTGCTGGTGAGCGTGCCATTCTATGAGTGGATGCAGGACCGGGGGGCGCAGGATGCCTACATGCGGGGCCTGCTGCAGGGGGTGGGGCTGGAGTGCTGACAATCGATTCTTCGGGATTGGGGTTTGGGGATTGCTCCGCCTGGAAGTTGGTTCAACAGAATTGTGGGGGATCTTCCATAAATGGGTGCCTTCATGCGGGGCCTGCTGCAGGGGGTGGGGCTGGAGTGCTGACTGGGATTTCCCAGGGATTGGGAATTTGGTTAGAGAATGAAATAGGCCATGCGCTGTGTGGTTGAGTGGTTGAGACTGTAGCGGAGGGAGCGTAGCTGGTATGCTATTGCTAATATACAGCATTTTGTAGGGGTAGTAATGAAACCTTTGCTTAGGTTGCTGTCAACACTGATCAGCGTTTTCACATGTGCATCCGCTGGAATCCCGGCAAAGCGCAAAGCTTGAGTATGAGTTAAGCATGCATGCGAGCGATAAATTCCATTGGCTTCAATATGTCAAGAGAATGTAATTTATTATAAGTTAGTTACAGCATATCAGCCGTTGCCATAGGTTGCTGATTGAGCTTCAGCTCAGAAGCCTCTGCGCGCAGTCTGGAGCGCCACTGAGTCAGCCAGACTCTGGGTATGAGCACTGCTTGCATATCCAGCATTCTCAAACCATCATGGGGAGGACGCACATGAATGCGCAAATTGCATGTTACATTCATGGCAGCTGATGGCGCCCCAGACTGCGCCATGGAGTCACACCGCAACACTCTAAGTTAGCTAGTACTGTTGCACTCCTCGAATGGCAACACTGAAACTGATTGATGGTGATGAAGAGGTCTCAAAACTGGGAACTTATTGAATATAGGTATAGGGTTCGAACGGCTGACAGCAATGCATGATAATGGCACATAGTGTTCATTTTGCATTGGAAAAAACACTACCATACATTTTGCAAATGTGAACGAGCATCGTGGCATCATGAATACATACTATTTATCCAGTCAACAGAATTACGCACCACAGTTACTCAAATAGTATCAGGTTGACCGTCTCTCAACATGCATGCCATACTGGCAGTGCACTCAGTGGAGGCTCAGGGGGGCCCAGCATTTATTTGTTCAACAGACATGGATATCCAAAATATCAGGCGGCAACAAATGACTGATTACCGACAGACCCAACTGCGCCACTGTGGCAGCACAACAGTTGATGCCAGCGGGAAACGCAGCCAGGCTCTGTCATAAACAGCTCATAGCTATGCTGATCTGCTGAACACGTGTGCAATGTATCTGTATGCAGTCATGATGCCCATCACGCAGGTTCTATTCCAATGTATTAATATAAACAAATGAAGGGGCATAAATTAAGATAAAAAGGGCCATGCAAGTTGTTTATCAATCATGACATCTGACACCTAATACGTGGTTGGAGGCACCGCCCCCATCGGATACGCCACCAGCAGCTCCCCCCGCGGGCTGTAAGCCTGGTCCGCAGGCACCAGCGGCGCGGCAGCAAAAGCCCACGCCTCCACCGCTGCCACAGGCCTGCCCACAGGCGCAACCAGCTGCTGGAAGCTAGCCCTGAAGCTCCAGGTTGTGTATTGCCTGCCGAAGGGGGCCATCTCGTACTCCACCCCGTTGAACTGGCAGATGGTGGACCCTATAGGGTCTGTAGGGTCTTTGGAGGCGTCCAGGTGGAGGGCTGCGTCGTAGGCTGCGCCGTGTTTGTCACAAAAGGGGCACTTGAATTGGCCGCTGCAGCCGAAGGAGTCCCAGGGATAGCCGGAGGAGGAGGAGGTGTCCCTGTGGGTGCAGTAACAGGGATTTCAGAGGATTTGTGAGGCAGTCACGTGGGAGCCAATTGGGCTGTTGAAGGTGTTATTTGCGTATCTACCATGACACTAGAGATATATACATATAATGATGGCAAGCCCGCCACAGTGCTTGCAAGCCATACGCAATTCTCCGGGCTGAGCGGTTCCCGGCCCGGGGGAGTTGAAGGCACAGCAACACAGCGTATCACACACCCTCTATGCAAGGGGATAAATGTCAAGGGGGATACATGTCAATCTGCAAAATCCACAGCAATTCTCAGGGCGGTGAAATCAAAACATTTCTGACCTGTGGGTGTATTGCAGGCCCCATTCCCGCACATCTATGAATGGGGGGTAGGCGTTGTAGCCGTAGGTGGTGTTGGAAACCCCGTTGAGGGTTTTGAGGGCGCCGGCCTGCACGATCTCGGCGCCAGATGCGTCCTTGAGCCGGATTTCTAGCCTGCAAAGGGGAGGAAAAGGGGATTAAAAATGCAGGGTTTGAGGGGAGGAAAGGGGATGGGCTGACTTTCCATCAAGGAAGTAAATGGATGCTGTGCCCTCATATGAGCTTGCAAGTGGTCCCTATGTAACTAAAGGCAAATCCTGCCGGTCATGGGGACCAACACGGGGAGAAAAGGGCCCCTGGCCTAATGGATAATGTGTTGGGGGCGCTGCCGCAGACCATGTGGCGCCAACCACTGGTGCGCAAAATGCAGTGCGCGCATGGCATTAATGACATAGACTAATCAACTATGCCATGCATTAAGTTAATGCCCGATATTTCATTTAGAAAGACAAAGAAGTAGCTACGCAGCCTGCTCTTGAACAGGGAACAGCAAAGCCGCGCACACCCTCACCTGTTGAAGTCCCAACGCTTGTCAATGGTGACGTTGAGCGAGACTCTAGGGTTTGTCACGTTGCTGTTGTCGAGGGCAAGCAGGGTGATGGAGTGGGTTGGTGCCACGGGCTTTGCCCATTTGAGGCCAGGGACGCTGAGGGGTGTGATGATGTCTGCCTGCCACATGCCCAGCCGCTCAAACTTGTCGAGCCGCTGGTCGGCATCTCGAACCTGGAAGCAAATAAATTTTAATCACGTTAGGAAGGTAAATAAGTACGCAAACCACATTAAGTAGCGAAAGTTTCATAAGTTTTAAGACAAGCAATACGAGTCAATGCTTATGCACAAGAACACCAGTACAGAGATAACTGCATGACCAAGCAAACACTTCAATACAGGAACAATCGCCATTATAGCTAAATAACAAATGGATGGATGAAGGGACATTAGGCTAAGCTGGTTGGGACATTTACGACGTTTATCAGATGATCGGCTTCCTAAATGTATGATGTTTGGTAGGGTAGAGGGGGCAAAGGGGGTAGGTAAGCCTAGGGCCACGTGGGCTGACCTACTCCAGCAGGGCCTCAAGTCGCGTGGGATCAATAGATGGTTCAAACAGTGCCAGGCAAGAGCTGCGTGGCGCCGCATGTGCAAGACTGACTGCTAATCTGGCTGTTTTGCTGGAATGCATGTAACTAACCAATGGATCCATATACCTACCTCGAAATGTAGGTGGGCAAAGGCATTGGGCTCGCCGTAGTTTGTGGTGCCCACTGTGGCAATTTTCTGGCCCTTTGCAATGAGCAGGTTGCATTTATTGGCTCCTCCTTGGCTGCAGCCGGAGGTGATCCCCGGGAGGAGCACATCCTTGACGTGGTTGTAGACAGAAAAGTAGCACCCGCCGCCGATGGCGGTGCAGGAAGTGGCGGTGGCGTCGCGGGGGATACCCGGCCTGCAAGGGGGGACAGGGTTGATGAATGGCCAGAGATATATTTGTAAACTGTGCGCAACCTGTCCTTGAAGAGGCGCGTAGGTTAAAGTACAGGAGTGAGGAAAGAGAAGAGCGGGCCCAAGGGTTTTGCCAAGGGTCCAGCAAAGGGACTTAATGGCACGGCCTGGCAGGAAGGGTTGTGTGGAAAGTACTTGAATTGATGTAGCATACATTCAGTAACGGTTTCACATCGTATCCGCCCTAACACTGATGTACCTCCTGTGGCGGATGGTGATGCTGTTATCATAGCCAGTGGCGTCCAGCGTGACAGCGTACAGCTCCCCATCTGTGATGGCAAACACTGGGTGGCTGATGTTGGCGTGGATGTCAATGCCCCGGTGCCAGTCGCAGCGGTCGTTCTCGGATCTCTTCTTCCTAGGCCCTACTATGTCATTGAGGGGGAAGTCGCTGAAGGACTCACTGCCCCAGCGCTCCTGCAAGGGAAATGGATGCGGCGTGGTCAGGTCTGTTTGCTGAGGTTTCAGCACAGGAAGTATGCAGGTGCCCAAATGTACCCTTGAAAAAAGATGAGCAGGCATGTGAGTTTCCTACGAGTACGTGAAAGGCGCACAATGGGCATTCTGTACTACAAGCTCAACGCTCAGGTTGTGAGGTGACAGGAGACTACAAGCCTGTGAATAATCTGTTTACGATTTAGCGTACTTGTGAACATGCTATGGCTTCAAGCGGGTCCGTACCGGTGGGCAGGTATCTCCTGCGTAACCATCACCGATGCGTCCGCACAGAGGCCACAGCATGTTGGCGTCATACATACCGTCAGCCTGCAAAGTGTTGCGTGGGTGAGGAAGAGGTAGGAGAGGGTGACAACTTATTAGAACAGTGCTGCCGCAATACCACAGCGGGTCAAACTTTAAAAACCCTAACCCTACACCTACCCCCGCAGAACCATCATTCTAACTGCATTCCTGTAGAGCCGAAAATGCACCGTTATGCAAATCAATGGGTTGTCTCTCCAGCCCTGTGCAAGGGTGCGGGCAAGAGTGTGGGGTCAACGAGCTTGTGGGAGGCCCTACCGTATTCCACGATGGTGGTGGGGGGGATGGTGGGGGGCGTGGCGGGGGGCGCGGAGGGCGTGGCGGTGGACGTGGGGGTGGGGGTGAGGCTTGAAGGAGCAACCTGCCTGCTTTGGCTGGGATGGCTGCTAGCAGCAGCGTGCATAGTGTCAACAGGGTGGCTGTACAGGTAGCCATGGTGTACACCAACAAAGCTCGCCAAAAACGCTCTTCAGCTGTGGGTTCTTGTGACCGTTACTGCCAGAGCTAGACGGTGGTAATCAGAGTGGTAACGCGCCTAGCGTGTTTTGTGCTAGTGTCTGCAGGCAATAGAAGCGGTGTGTTGGACTACGCAGTGCTGGTGCAGTGCGGGAGACTGTTGTGCTGGATTCAGTGACCTGCTGGTGGAGAATTTTCAGCGAGGGTGTTTAGAGTTCGCTTTATGTATGCCTTGCTCGCAAAGCAAGACCTTCCGTCACTAGTCGCCCAAGGGGTAAACGTGAGCCTCCAAGTTGGGCCCCAACTTCGTGTCGATGTGATGCTGCGCGGGCGGGTGAGGGTTGGGCTGCTGCAGCTTGGGAGAGAGACAACTGGCAAACCCGAGGTCTAATCATTTTTTGATCAAATTTACCAATAATCAACAGGGGAGTAACGTTGTGCGGGGAGGCTGCCATGGTCCAGGAACCAAGCTTTCGGGAACCAAGCTTATTATTCTGTTATTCTGTTATTCTGAACCAAGCTTTGCGTAGAAAGAAGGGGTAGGGTTGCAGTTGAGGCAATTGGTTGATACTGAAGTAGCCCTACTCGTCTTTGCTCACCCTACACCAGTAGCTTGGGCACTCTCAGTGTTCCAGTGCCCACATCACCCAACGTATCTAATACCTTTGCCAGCCAGCCCAGCCCTGTGCAGCACAGCTGCTCGTAGCCCTTCGATGGCTCAGCTTTTCAGGGCTGCGAGGCAGCTGAAGCAGCTCTCGGGCCTTGCCACTCGCCACGCAGCATCCTCCAGCAGTAGCTCTGGTTCGCAGGGGCTCAAATCCCTGCTCAAAGAGGGCCAACAATCACGGGGCTTCGCCGCAGGAGGTGGGTGGGACGGAAAAGCCTCCCTCTTGGTGTACTGCAGTGGAGAGGATACCGTGGAGCTGCTGGCACAACCTCTATCTGCACTGCACTTTCATAACGAAGGGTTGCTGCACATCGCCCATGACACCTAGCTCCCCTGTCCTCTTTCCTGAGTCTTTACCTGAAGCAGGTGGGCACCACGGCGACTCTGTCACGTACGCTGGGGTGACGCTGCACAAACCCGCCAAATGGCACGTGTACGTGGGAGAGGGACTGGCTGCGACCATGTGGTGAGTGCCCCACCTACACCATGAATTCACTATATGCTAGTAGGATATTGTCCACACCTCCTAGTAAACCAAACCCCTGACCTCTCAGGTGACTTCTCAACCTACACAGAATGCACGGTTGCCCATATGTCCACATTAATGGTGAACTACACAGCGTGCCATCCACTACACCCATCTACGCCATGTTGAATAGGTGGCATATCAAACAAACGAGCTGCACAGAGTCATCGACAAAGCCGGTATTGCAATCCTTAACAGTCATCTGCACGGAGTTACTGACACAACCTGTGTTGCAGGTTCTGGATCTTTTACCGGGCGTACCATGATGGCAGAACACTGTTGGTGAGTTTTGGGTGGTGTCACTTTGGGTGCAGCAAGCACACACTCTTCTCTGTTGGTGAAGTACCAGTGATACAGCTACTAGTCTATTTTTCCTCCTCGCTTGCGTGCTGCTGCTGTGGTTCTTGGCTGGGTTGTGGTTTTTTTCCTGTGCGTTTGGGTGGTGTCGATTTGGGAGCCAAGTCATCCCTTGTCTTCTGCTGTGCTGTGCTTCAAGGCTAAGCTTTGGTTCCATCCCTTGCCCGTTCCTTTGCTATTAATGCTGAACCTTGGTTCTGTTCCGTCCTGCAGTATGGCCATGCTGAGCACTGGGAGCATGAGCTGGCACATGAGAAGGAGCATGGGGAGGAGGAGGAAAGCCACTAGGGTGGCCTGTCTCCTGTTCCATGGGGCAAGGGACACCAAAGCTGGATTGGAGTCCAAACCAAATGGTGGCCTGAGTGGGTTTCCTACTCCATTTATTTTGGACTGGACCCAAAAGCCCAAAAAAGCCCCACGAGGAAAGCCACTAGAGAGACCTCTCCCCTGTTCCATGGGGCGACGTGTTCTTTATCCTGCCTGCGAGGACAGCCACCTGGGTGGCCTGTCTCCTCGTTTAAGTGAGACCCCCAACTTCCGAACTCAGAAGCTCCAACAGGCCGGTGTTGTGCTCTTTTTTCCTTGCTCGCGAGGACAGCCACTGTCCTGATATGGACTTCTGATCCCTGTTCAGGGGCAAAATCGTGGATATTCTGATCCCTGTCTGTTGAGGAAAGCTAGAAAGAGTGTTCTCATCCCCCTGTTCCAGTATTTTCATAGCTTTTCCATGAGGCCACCCAACAGCTTTCTGGTGCAGCATCTGTACCTGCTGAATGACCGCACTCCAGCACTGCGCAGTATGTCGCTCATGCTGCAGCGCCACCTGCAGAAGACATCAGTGCTGTAGGCATCAATGCTTCATTATAATGATAAATCCATTGTTGTACAAACATTTCCCCTGGTGTTTCTCGTTTCACGAAGGGAGATAGTGCGTGGCACAAATAGTCCAGTGAGTCACTGTCGTGATAAGGGAGTTTCAAAAGCATTGGGTGAGCCGACAGCGTTTGGCACATACACGAGCCTGGTCTTTCAGCAGGCAATGTCTCATCACGTGCATGCCGCACTTCTTGCATGGCAATGCCACTGCCGACCTGTAACCCTAAATGGTTGGTCCAACCCAATTGTTCCTATGGTAGGAACTAGGCTAAGCATGCCACGCAGCCCCTGTAACTGTAGGCACCGTTAACCCCAGTGACCTCTTTGGGCATCGAGAGTGAAGTAAACTTCAGTAGTCAGTTGGCAATGCACCACCTAGCACCAGGTCCTGATGGTGATTTCAAACCAATGGTGGCACCAAAATGCTCGATTGTCAACATCTGAGTTACACATAACCCTGAACCCTAAACCCGGCTGTTGCGCAGGCAACGCTCTTGTCAACGGCAGTCACAGTCAAGGCCGCAAGGGCCTGTCTCAGATCTCAGGGCCTGTTTCAAGTTGATTTAAAAGCCTGGAGCTTGACTACAACAATGTAGCTGCACTAATTTGTCACGACTGAAGGTTCCACTTGCTGATTTGCAGGCGCATAACAAAGGTCACCTGCACCATGCTGTGTGGTGGAGAAAAGCACATATATGCATATGGATACTGTGGAAATAGCACATAATATGCATTGATAAACAATTCACGGGGCCCGACTGAGCCCCAGACAAAGGTCACTGAATGGAGTGGGCTCATACCCAAAACCTGCTGCAATTGAAAGGCACACCGCCGTGTACAATACAGCTGCCAAAGATTGACCAGTGGTGCATAGCGCCCTGCACCAAATATTGGCTTTGGCAAGAAGTATGCCACTAAGGGCTCCCTTGCAAGATCTCATAGCCACCATGCTGCCCAACACTCCAGCCACTCCACAAGCTCGCTTCGGGAGATGCCCAAGTGATTACCCACAAGGATGATCTTGAGGCAAGACTGGCCCAAATGATCCGGTCCGATGGGGCCCATAATCGTGACCTCCAGGCCGTGAGGAGGCCAGAGTACTCAACCCAAGACCACAACCTCCAGACCAGACAAGCCCGGCTGATCACCCAAGATTGATGAGTGACCAATCACCCATGATCACGATCTACAGGCCAGAGAGGCCTGAGAAGATGTCACCTCCCACAGGGGCGGCCAGGGGCGCCGGGGCGGGTGCCGGGGCGGGTGCCGGGGCGGGTGCGGCGGGGTAGGGTGCGGGTGGTGCAGCTGCGCGCATGGGTGCCTGGGGAGCGGCCTGTGGCTGCTGGATGGGTGCCAGGTCAGCGAGGGAGTTGTCGGCAAAGGGGTTCTTGCCTGCAGGGGAGGGAAGGGGAGTTTTAGGAAATGTAAGAAAAAGTGACGGAATATTCGGCAGTTTTCGGAAAAGGGAGGGAATTTCCCTGCCTGCAGAGAACGGCGGCATTGCCACATTGGTAAGAAAGTGTAAGGGAAAGTAAGGGATTTGTGAATGGCGGCTTTGCCAGTGCCATCCCCGCAGACTACAGGCCCTAGGCCGAAGATATGGGGATGCGTGTTGCACGTGGCCGGGCCTTCATCCGGTGACGTGCGGAAGCTGTATTGCGTATACATACACGTCGTGTCCCAGCATGCACATGACTTGTAACAGGCGCACCAGGTACTTCGTATCCCCCTCCTCTCATCAGGTCTGAGTACATGAGTCACCCCGTCTAAACTGTACGTGACCAAAAAGGCACTGTCGGCCAAGAATATAATATTATATACCAATTATTGGCATAGGATGTACCCTACCTGCTGAGCCTGCTGAGGCGAGTGCGGGTGCGGGTGCTGCTGCTGCGGTGGGTGAGTACATGGGCTGCGGGGTGGGCAGGTAGGCGTGGGGGCTGGAGTAGGCTGCGGGAGGGGGAGGGGATAGGAGGTGTCAGTGGGTGCGGGACGCAGGGGGGGGATGGGGAGGGTGTCAGTGGGTGGGGGTTGCGGGTGTGGGGGTTGTGGCAAGTGAGTGCTGTGCTCAGAGGCATGCTGAAACAAGACTTGCCAAGTGTATCTCACACCCAGATCATGGTGCATGACCATTATGCTAGCAGCAGGCGGATGACTTGCGATGCAAACAAATGACAAAGGCTGACGCAAAATAACATGTGTGCTTTTGGGCATGACGGAGCATGCAATAAAGAGCACAGTGCAGATGGGCAAACCACACTGGCGTACATGCATATCAAGGTGTTTCTTCTGCGGTACCTGGATGGAGTGAACCCCATCAGGATTTTCGGTGTACACCTGAAAACCCTAGACATCAAGCCCTACACCCTGGTCTCACCTTGTGCCAGTGCCGGCTGCTGGGGCACCTGGACGGGCTGAACCCCGTAAGGGTTTTCGGTGTACACCCCAAAACTCTAGACACTACCCCCTACACCCTAAGCGCACCTTGTGCCAGTGCCGGCTGCTGGGGCACCTGGATGGGCTGCACCCCGTAAGGGTTTTCGCTGTACACCGGGGCCAGGTCGGGGATGGGGTTGGAGCCGGGGCCATATGCCTAAGAAAGGGGAATGGGATGGGTAAGTACATAAAGAGAGTAGTAGAAGCCCAACCTGTTTAAAGTATTCAATGTACACCGGGGCAAGGTAGGGATGGGGATGGAGCCGGGGCCATATGCCTACAAGGGGGATTACAAAGGTGAGTAAAGAGGGAGAAAAGTGCAGCCTGTTGAGTTTTTTTTGCTGTACACAGGGGCAATGCTTTCATATACCAAAGTAGTCGAAACCATAAAAACCTGCCCTTTAGGCTGTGGTTTGCATGCAAATGGTGTCAAACCCTGCAGTGGCCAAGCAGCTCAAACCCTTGCCTGGGGTTTTGCCACCACGCTTGCAGGCACCCCTCCCTGGTAGGCCGGCTACTATGGTGGCACAACCCTAAACCCTTACCAAGGGTGCCGGTTGCGCGGGTGCTGGTTGGTAGGGCACATGCTGTGGAGGCTAAGACCCTACACCCTAGAACAAAGCTGACCCTAAACCCTAACAAAACCCTAAACCATTACCTGGGGTGCCTGTTGCGCGGGTGCTGGCTGGTAGGCCGCCTGCTGTGGTGGCGCCTGGTACTGTGGGGGTGGTGCCTGGTACACAGGCTGCTGGGGGGGTGGGGCATAGGCCTGGGGTGCTGGGGGGGCCTGGAGGAGAGAAGGAGGGGGTTAGGGTTGGGTTCAATGGGAATAAGGGCCAAGTTGGGGTTCCTCATTGCAAGACTGCCATGATTGATTACATGACTGGCATGGCGGAGGGAATACTGTACTGATGCCCTTGATCAAAGCCTGGCACTGGCATGGTGTATGCAAGTTGCATAATGCAACTCGTCGTAAGCTTTCTCTATACCAGTTCCTTTTGGGCCTCGTCTAGACGAGGTCAAGTGGAAGCAATTTCCCTTGCTGCGTGTATTGCTGCAGCACTGGCTGGCACACTCGCTGTTGGCACGGCTAATTACAGAGAGCAATCATACCAAAATGATAAGGAATTCACACCACAATCACAGAGTTATTACTCGCATACTCATCGCACCCCGCCGACTCCTGGCACTGCTTCTCCTAAATAATTGCACTTCAGTCATGGCACTCTTCCATACCGCAACCTGCTGCATGGTATCCACAAAGTAATCGCACCTGCTGCATGTATTGCTGGGGCACCTGCTGGTACACAGGCTGCTGGTAGGCTTGCTGCTCATAGGCGGGGGGTGGGGGGGCCTGGCCCACCGGCGCCAGGGCGGGGGTGGGAGGTGCAGGGGGGAGCGCGTCACCACCTGTCATGGAGAGGAGGTCGCTGATTCCGCTGGTGGCTGCCACAGCCGCGACTGCGGCCGCTGGGGCGGCGGCGGGGGTGGGTGCGGCGGCGGGTGCGGGGGCGGGCTCTGCGCCCAGGAGGTTTGCCTCCGGTGCCTGCAGAGGGAGGTGGTGGTGGTGGTGGTGTCCTGAAAGCGCCCCTGGTGGGGCTAATCACATCATGTGGCACGTCAACATTGTCAATAACCAGCATGGTTGCAACCAGTACTACTCTGATTGTACAGACTACCCCGCTGTTGGCAATAATTATGAGTCAGATGCACTGCATCGCATCATGAGCATGGTTTCGTTACTCTGCAGCGCCATCCACTATGGAATTACATTAGGTGCCAGCTCCATTCACACACATTGCCATGCCGGGAATTTGACGTGGCAACCATGCCGGCACTGAATGGAAATTAGGATTACTCGTAGTGCCAAGCTGTGGCATGTGAGGGCTGCTTGACGCAAGGCACGTTGGAAACACTGTAAGCTGGCTGACCCCCGGGAACGCATGTCAGTAAGGAATGAAGAAAAACAAGCACCCACCTTGACCTCTGGCGCCGCCTCAGTAGGTGGTGCCACCCCGTTGGCAGTTGGCTCCTCACCAATCTTGGTACCAAACTCCTCGTAGGTGAACAGCTCAGCAAGCAGGCCCTGCAAAACAAGTGATATAATTTTGGTTGATTTTTGTTTCCCTATTTCAATCATTTCCTTCATCATCATCATTTACATGTAGAACGCTGAAAGTAACTCCTGCCCTCCTCGCGCCCTCCTTGTCACTCCCAAATATTAACGTTCCCACCCCTACTGCCGCCATCGCCACCGGCACTGTCGCCAATGCCACCACCATCCCACTCCTTTCCGCCACCACCACCCACCATCGCTACCATCCACCTACATAAACCTACCACACTCCTGCCATGCACCCACCACCCACCACCCACCTTGACCAGGGGCATGAGCTTGAGGGAGGGCGCGTTAACCAGGTTGTTCAGGGCGTCCTGCCAGCTGTCCTAATTACATCCTGACCCAAAAAAAACACCTTCCCCACCACCACCACCACCAACCCCCGCCTACCACAACCCAACAGTGTCACGCCATGCACCCAGCACCCACCTTGACCAGGGGCATGAGCTTGGGCGAGGGCGCGTTGACCAGGTTGTTGAGGGCGTCCTGCCAGCTGTCCTGGCTGACCTTGGATCCCCGGGAGAACTTCTTTCCCAGGTTGCCGGAGCCAAAGCCGCGCGCCTTGGTGCGGATCAGCTCGTTCTCCTTCAGCTGTAGATGGGGGAAAGGGGGGAAAAGGTGGTCAGTGAATGGTGCAAAGCTCTCGGTTCAGCTCGTTCAGCTGGGGTGCGAGTGTGTGGAGCAGGTGAGAGGGGTTTGTTTATTGCTTATTTCAATCATTGTTTTGCTCAGCGCCCCCGCTGAGCCAGCACTTGATGATCTGCACGAGGTGCGGATCAACTCGATTTCCTTCAGCTGAAGGGGAGAGGGGAGGGGGCTGAGTGAATGCTAGGGTGTTAGTGTTCTGGGTTGGTTTGGGTGAGGTTGCAGATCAGCTCAAGTTCCTTTGCGTCCCTTGCTGCACATTAATATTGCTTTCATCATCATCACAATTATTGGCAGTAAGAGGGCTAGATGAACGCACCCTGTTTCAGTGGATGTTGAACAGTAGAGTAAAACAGCTGTCACCCTGTCCATATACTGTGCATGCCAGAGGTGTTGCAGGGCTATTTGATATTCCGATTCGGGGTTTCCGCAGGGTTGTTTCAGGGTCCCCCCACGCACCATGTATCTGTACATGCGCTTCACAGCGATGAGCTTCAGCTCGGGGTACTGCTCCCAGGTCTCACCCACAGCCTGCAAGGGGGGGAAGCAAGGGAAGGAATTTCAGTTGAAGGTACCCCAGGGGAGGGGAGGCAGGGACTTGCTAACCCGCAGGTAAGACTTGTTCTACCCTCCATGTCCACAATCGATAGGAACTGCACCTTGCAAGTCCCACAAGGTGCGTAATGCAATGGTGCACCTAGTAACCCTAGAACCCACATATCCCCCTGCCACCACGCCGGCATTGGTACCTGCCGGCCTGATCACACACCCTGATAAGCATGCGCCAGGACATGGTGACATCACATAACCCATGTGGCACCCAAGCACCGCCGCAACCCCCCGCCACCTGAAGCTGTGGAGGCTCTGCCCCACCACCACACAAGCCAGCACCCTTTCCTGTCACAACCCTCCCAAAACATGTGCCTCCCAACTATGGAAGCAACCACACCCTGCCACATTCCACGCACTGTTGGCAGTTTTGCCAAAATCTTGCTAAGGGTTTTTGCCGCACCAGGCGCGTGAGGCGGTTGCGCAGCTCTTCCAGGATGAATGCGGCCTGCTCGTTCTCGTTGGCGGGGCCAAGCTCGGTCTGGCAGTTGTCCTCCACAGCATCGTACAGCTGCAGGAAGGGAGGCAAATTTAGTCAAATTTTAAGGGCATTTTGCCACAGATAAGCTGTGGTAATTGAGTCTGGCAGTTGTCCTCCACGGCATCGTACAGCTGCAGCAAAAAGGGACAATTGAGCACATTTCGGTCGCATTTGGGCAACGATTAGGGGTGCAGTTGAGGCATTCAGGCAGAAAGGGGCCTGGCTCAATCTGGAATTTGTCCCCAACAGCATCGTACAGCTGCAAATGAAGAGGGGGAATGAGGGTCACAGCTGCAAACAACAAGGGTAAAATGAGGGTCACCGCTGGGAACATTGTCATTGTCGCAGTGACCATCTAAGGCAGGGTTATCCTCCACAGCAGCAGCAAACAGCTGGCGCCTAGCCATCCAAACCCTCAAACCCTATAGCTATTCCCAAAGTCTAAATCCCCGCACCTTGAACAGCACCTCCACCTTGCCAGCCTGGGGCCCGGAGAGCCTGCAGGTCACAGGGCCAGCGTTAGGGTTTGGAGACCCGGCATTAGGGCTTTGAATTGGGTCCAAAAGGGTGTTGGCGGGTGTGGGTCCCAGGGGAAAGTCAGCATCCACATTTGGGGTACGGATAGCGGACCTGCGGGGACAGCCTCACAGCACATACAATACCACTAAAACTCTGGCTTGCCCTTAAGGGAATAGCCTGATTTTTAGGCGTGACAGGAGGGCAACCCTAAACCCTAAACACACTCCACAGTGATGACCTGATCACAACCCTGCAAGGCACCAATAGAGTCAGCTCCAGGCAGCGAGGAGCGGTTCCAGGTCGAGGGTGTTGGAGCCCTGGGGGTTAGGGTTTCAGTCCTGCCACGCACCCCTTGAAGTAGTGGCGGCCGATCTCGTCACGCAGCACGCGCAGTGGGATGCGCACATCCTCCCTCTCGCCGGCAAACTGCAGCTTCTTCATCAGCGCTGCACGGGGTACACACCTTGGTCAGCACAACCTTCACAGCTAAAACCCAACCCAGTGTTTGGCACGATTGCGAGTCATGGCCAACTGCAGGAGGGAGCCCACAAGGGTTGCGTCTTCTGGCATATTCTAGCAACATGCCTTCATTTCGTGGCTGGTTTGGCATATGCCAGGTTTGTTAGCTAAACAAGAACACTAGCTAGCTAGCTAGCCACAGCATCAAATGGCACATCAGCCGATAGCCCCCAGCTCGGGGTTCGCTGGAGAAGAGCCTTGCTGTGCAGACGAATCATCCAGAGCTGCAGACTTTGCATACAGCTGTACCATAAGGGAAAAAACAGCACACTGACCAGCCCCGGCAGTGTTTGTCTGGCTTTCTGTTAGGTTCCTCAAAAGAACACCATCACCACACATACACGCATTTACAAGGGGTAGACCAACCAACGTGAACTATACAGCCCAAATACCAAGCCATCTGTTACAAGCAACGACTAACACTCTTTCAGATACTAGGGAGGATCGGGCGGTGGTGCGCCTTGGTGTGGCATCCAGTGGCATGCCAAGGCAAGGGGCGGCAAGGGCAGTTTTTTTGGCAGGCGCTAAGAGCCGGTAGTAGGCCGCCCACTTGGTTTACAGATAGACTCTTTAGGGCACGTTGCCCACACACTACTGAAGCCCTATATCCACTTGAAACTCGGTGATTTTCCACTGCTGCTCAAGAACAGCATGCCTGAGCCAAGTGTCCAATTTTGTCTGTTAAAAGGTCCCTTAGAAAGGTGGGTATCCAAGAAGTGACAAATACCATCTACCCCTGTGTACAGCAAGCCGCAGCAGCACCCCTCTTCTGTGCGATGGCACGCTAGCTGGAACAGCACTTGAGACTAGGCTGCACTCCCGCCACTTCACTTTACAGAGGGACGAGCTTTTCCTTCCTTCTCGTTGCCAAACAGGTCCCGATACAAGTGCGGTTGCACCCAGCGGTACATGGGTGGCACCGCTTTAGGGACCCTAGTCCGCCAAACGCGCGCGCAGGCCCAATGCATGCAAAGAGGTAGATTTGGAATATTCGAACCTGGAGGGGCTGCCAGTGCATGCAGGCAGGTGATGGCTCGCGGTTGCGTGGCCTCAGCAGCTGCATTCACTGACGCTGTCCTGCTCCTAACTTTATAAGTGGTTGAGCAAAAGCTGAAACCGTGGCGGCCCCTCCAAGCAGCTCATCTACTAGTGGGTCCTGCCCCCGAACCGATTCGACGCTAGGTGTGTCCCTTACTAAGGCAATCTCCCTTACCGACAAAGTTCTCTGATGCTGCCTTGATGTTGGCCTCTTCAGTGTCGCCATAGCCCTTGTTGACGACCTTTTCGAAGAACCTCCTCGAGAACTCTTCGACAGTGACAGACTGCAAAAGGGGTGTTCACAAAGGGTGTTAGCCTTCTAGTGCTGGCAAGACAAGCACCCACGTTCCGCCCAGCGAGTTGGCATAGCAGCATTGATATCCAAGTGGTGGGTATGAACTAATGCTACCGAAAAGAGTGCTACAGGCGGTACCGTTCGACCAAAAGCCAGTAGCGCCCCTTCTGAGAATTCCCATGCGCGCTACAGGCAACCCACCAAGCCCTGGTGCCCCGTAACTCAAATACCACACTCGTTGCAAGCCTGCGTCAGCCACCATTGCCCTTGAAAGGTCCCTTACCTGCTGCTGCACTGCAGGCGCTTTGCGAGACATCTTGAACCCAACTCCTGTTTCCACTGATCACAATGTGGTCGCAGCCTGACGTTCAACCCTAGATGCAGCTGCTGTCAGCTGCTGTTTGCTTGCTAGGACACTGCAACGGGCCTGTTTTACGGTTTCGTGTTGCTATGACTTGCTGCTTATCGGGCGAATACTGGCTGCGCTGTTGAGTGGTGCACTCTTCCTCCATGGAACCTGAGTGGCTCTTGGGAGCATCCTGCCTCCCAGAGGGCACTTCGAATTTATCTAATGCCGCATGCAAGGCCCAGGGACGGCCTTGATCCCCGATGGATGGATGAACCTTTATGATACTCAGCAACTCACTGTCTCTCGAGTCTTGGAGGGGGCATTGTCAGCGCCTGTTGACGCTGGAAACAGGAAGACACTGCTGTCTGTCCCAACGTGGTGGGACTGAACTTGCACCGTACTCATCAATGGTAGAATAGAATAGAATAATAATGCGGCCCAGTGGGACAAAGTTGCAAGGCCCTGTCTGCTGAGCTGTCAGTTATAGTGTGCCACAAGTTCTTACAGCCCGTCCACACACAAGGTTGTGCAAGTTCCACAACACTGACTGTCGGCTCAGTGAGCCAGTGAGCCAATCAGCACCAGCGCATTTCACAACTGGTCGAAGGCCTGGCATCCTCAACACACAGTGCTCAAAGCGCGCGCACATGGACGAAAACAACGTGGCGGCGGCTAGCGTATAGACAGGAAACAACGCCTACTCCAGAGTTGCAAACAAAGCATTTGGCTGGCTACCCAAAACCATTCGAAGGGGACCCCGCAATACCCTGCTGGTGGACTGTGAAAACCCACCAGGAGCAGGGGGGAGTAAAAACGCCACTGCCCGCAAGCCCGTCAGGTATACATCTAAAAAAGTTGGGTTCTGCTATTCAGTGCGCAAGAAAAAGAGTGCCTATCGGCAGGAAGGCCTGGCCCCAGGCTTCCCACCCCCACCCATACCCATACCCATCCACAGCGCTGCACGTCACGAGCCCCTGGCCAAACTGCTGCTGCCGCAGCAAGTTGAAAGCCAACCAATGACATGTGCAGTGGAAGAATGTAAGGCTAGTATTACAGACAAATACCCATTCGCGCAGCACAGTGCAGTTGCTTTTCCCACTGTAAGGAAAACCCCTTTCCCAAAACTGCTGGCCCAAAAGTCAAGTTGGGCGGGAGCTTACCAAATATAACCCCCTTCGGAAAAAATAGCGAGTCCACTGAAAACGCAAGTGTGGTACAATGGTATTGCCAAATACACTTGCAGCCCAATAGAGCAACTCTCAAGCTCAACCTCCCCCCCAGCCGCTCCTTTCACCCCAGGCCGAGAGCTCGCTCCAGTGGGAAACCCAAACCCAAACCCAAACACCCACAGCCACCCGAGCCCAACCAGCCCAGGCACACCGCCCCCACTTGTATTCAACACAATTACTGACCCCATCACCCCCTCATGGAAAGCCCCTCCACCCCCAGGACCGCCACCGGGCCCCTATCCGCGCATGGTGCGCGAGCCGCGCCTGTCGAGGCGCTTGCGTCCACACCATAGGTGCACTCGCGCAGCGGCAAATCCCCGACACCGCACCACCGAGGCCCTACCCGCGCATGGTGCGCGAGCCGCGCCTGTTGAGGCGCTTTGCGTCCATGCCATAGGTGTACTCGCGCAGCACCGAGTTGCGGCAGGGCTGGCGCAGCTTGCGGATGGCCTTCTGCTCAATCTGGCGGATGCGCTCGCGCGTGACCTGGAGGGGAGGGAGGGGGGGGATTTAGGGTTTAGGGTTTTAAGACTAGGGCCTGGACCACGCCGTGTTGTAGGGCCAGGTCGGGGTTTTAACTTGCATGCGTACTCACCACATTTCCAAGCTCCCAGTGCAATATAGCACGACATGGCTATGTAGTTTGGGGTCCAGGGTTTGCTGCGCACCTTAAAGTGCTTGCCAATCTCCTCCAGTGTCTTCTCCTCTCCGTCCACCAGCCCGTATCGCAGCCGCAAGATGGCGCTCTCCCGCTCGTTCAGGGTCAGCAGCACATTCTCAAGGTCCTCGGTCAGCAACCGCAGAGTGGCGGTCTCATCGGGGGTGGACTGCGCAAGTGGGGAAGTGCATGGTCAGCGCAACAATCAGAGTGTGTGCAGCAGGAATCACGCCATGCGCTCTCAACACCATCCCTCACTTGCATGTATATCTGCCCACCCGCGACGTTAGGCGCAGCTGCCCTAACAGCTTTTGCAACAACCACCTCGTCCATTACCTCCCCCTCCCCCTTCTACCCACTCCTCTTATCCCACCCCGCAATTCACACACACCAGGCTTTTGTTTCTTACTATTCAATATGTTCACTTCAGTCACCATACACCCTCAACCCTCGACACTTTTCCCCCCTCTCACCTGCATGTCGTCCTCCACCATGTCCTCCAGCGTGCGGTTCTCCCCGTTTGAGGAGCGCAGCGGCGCGTCCATGGAGGTGGGGTTGCGGTACGACTTGCGCAGCGCGTGCAGCTTGTTCTCAGAGAAGCCAACCTGGCCAGCCCAAAATCAACGGTTAGGTACACATATCTGCAGTTGGCTGGTTTAGCAACATGCAGCTCAGCATTGCAGCCACTGCACATCGTTGCAGCCTGTCAACAAACAGCTTAATTTATTTAAAGTCAGCTGCTGCCTTTACGGACAGGAAAGGTAGCAGCTGATTTTCAGGGAAGCCCACTTGGCCAGCCAAATCACAAGGTAGATAAATCCTTGACGATGCCAATACAATCAGGTCCATACAATCCAGCAGTGACCCTGACCCTCCAAAACTTGCAAAGCAAGAGCACAGCCCTGCCCTTACCTTGCCCGCCACCTCCTTCTGCGATGGCTCCCTTCCCAGCTTGTCTGCCAGCTCCTTCTCAGCCTTGCGCACCTTGGACATGGACTCGTGCAGGTGCACGGGCAGCCTGCGGGGTGGGGGCAGGAGGTGGGTTGCTGGCGGGAAGTGGCTGAGTGGGTGGGTTGGCAATGGGACAGCATTATGCATAAATCAACAAACTACGCAGCTAATGCAATTGAAGTTGTAGACTTTCTTGATAGTTGCTGTGTGTGTGTGTGTGTGTGTGTGTGTGTGTGTGCAGTGGTGCCAGGCACTGGAGTCTGACCAATGCTGTTCATGCCGTGCCACGCGGATTTCGCACGCTAGGTCAGTGCACTATGTTGGATACAACCGGTGTGGTGGAGCACTCCACTTGTATATGGGTATGGACGTCCAGTGGTGGGCGGGGCGGTGCAAGTTCCCCACCTGACCACGCGGGCCTGGTCCGAGATGGCGCGCGTGACGGCCTGCCTGATCCACCAGTGCGCGTAGGTGGAGAACTTGAACCCCTTGGTGTGGTCAAACTTCTCCGCGCTGCGGGTGAGCCCCGCGATGCCCTCCGCCACCAGGTCGGGCAGCTGCATCCCGTGGCCCCCATTGGCGTACTTCTTGGCCACAGACACCACCAGGCGCAGGTTGGCCTGGATGAACCGCCCCTTGGCGTCGCGGCACACCTGCGCGTTTCATTATTATTATTATTAGTATTACATTATTTTTCACAATCACTTCTTCGTACTTCACCTCCAACAGACTAATGTAATGAGCCCGGGTTGGCTCTCTCTTCGCTGTCTTTGATGTCTGCACACTTCAGGGAGCGACAAGAAAGACTCTTTCGCTTCACATTTCCAGGGGAGTGGAACTGCGGCGCACCTGCCACCTCTTAAGCAGCGCGTGGGGGTCCATCTCCAGGGAGGCGGCCACCTCGGCCACCGTGGGGTCCCGCGCAGTGGTTGCCTTCAGCTCCTTCTCGGCAGACTCGTACTTGAGCAGCTCCTGGATGAGGATGGCCAGCTCGCGCTCGTCGTCTTGGGTGAGCAGCTTGTGCTGCCCGATGTTCTGCGGCAGGGGGAACAGCGGTGAACGATAGCAACATAGGTGGAGGCGATGGGGTGGGGTGGGGTGTGGGGGTGGGGCGGCTGCGCGGCACAAGCTTTGACAGCGTGGTGAGCTTCAGCGGTGAGATACAGCAGCGTAAGAGGGGTGGGGTGGGGTGGAGTGGCTGGCTATGCCACGCAACTCTGGGAGGGTGGTTGGAAGCCACTCTGAGCAGCCAGACTGTGGTGCAGCATTTCTGACCAGAAGTAGATAAAACACAGGCAGGAAGCTACACAATGCGGTTTCCTTTTCCCAGACTACTGCTAGGTTCCCAGAAACACTCCACATGGCTGTATGCCAAAACCACCCCAGAACCTAAAAGCGTGTTCAATCAACCTGTCAAGAGAAAGAATACTTGATAACTGCGCAGTCAAGTATACACTTGTATGACCCCAGGTACACGGTTGCTGTTCCTGACAAAAAGAAAGTCCCCTTCCAAAGCAGCCTCCAACACTTGCCCATCAGTCAGCAGGTTCACTCGAAACCCTGCCCACTACAGGTGCCACCCAGGAACCCACCTGAGGCGCACACCTGAGGTGGGAGGGCTTCTTTGTCAACCTGATGACTGACAGCTGGAGTTTGAGGCTGCTCTAAAACGTGGGACCAGGGCTGAGGCCCCTACCAGCCAGCCACCACCCCTTCTCCTCAAATAACCCCTTAAAGAACAAGTCACAAGCTACATATTGCAGTGCAGCCCGTACAACCACGACTGTATGATCCACCAGTGTGTGCCAACACCACTTTGTCACGCACCCTCAAGAAGACGCGGAAGCCGTCCCCAGCGCCCTTCTCCGCACCGCGAATGCCCTGCCCCTTGGTCTTTGCGTCCAGCTGCGTCACTGACTGCTTGCCCCAGGAGGAGTGCGCCTGGCTGCGTACAGAGGAGCGGCCCCTGCCGCTGCTGGTGATCCGCTTGGTTGTGGCTACCTTCTCTGCTCCAAAGCCAGCAGAGCTGGTGGAGGGTGCAGCCGAGGGGAGGGCACTGGCAGTGGGCAGCTTTGCTGCACCGGCAGTGGGTGCAAGGGAGGCGGAGGGACTGGCTGTGGCCATTGCTGCAGCGCTCTTGATAGCCCCGCTGGTGGTGGACCGCTTGGTGGCGGTGCTGGGCTCCACAAGGAGGCCAGCAGGCAGGATGGAGGTGGACTTCTTCTTTGTCTTCTTGACTAGGGAGGCCCCAGCGCTGGGCTTGCTGTTGCCTGCCTTGGTGTCGTCCTGCAGCAGCCAAAGCAGGCAAGTTTGGTACCCAGGCATGTAACCATAGAACTACAATGGATCAGTAAAACAACAAGATCACCCACCTTCAACTCCCGGAGCTTCAAGCTCAGCTCAGCAGTCTTCTTTTGCAGCTCCAGCATCGCTGCCTCGGGCGACAGAATCTGGGCGTACTTGGCTTCTGCGCTGGCGAGGTCTTGATGCACGCTGGTGGCCCGAGACTCGAAAGACATCGGGCTGAAGGTAGGCAAGCCCATCCCCGCTGAAACCTTCCTGGCCGTGTCCGGAACCTCGTATTGGCCAAACCTGTTGATGCCCATGCGGCTCACGGTGCCCTGGTCGAGCTTCTCCAACACGGCAGCGCTGTTTACGGCTGCAGTGCTGGCGTGGCAGACGTGGGATGGGGCTGGACGGGCTGCGGCGCAGGGAAGCACGGTCCGCCGCGATGCCGAGACAACCCGGCTGCTGGGAACACCAAAGAGGCTGCTGCTGCTGTTGCTGTCCCTGAATGCCAACCTGTGGGTGGTGGCGTTACCCAGGCGTACGACTGAGAGGCGTCTAAATGCCACTGGGCACTGGGCCCCATTTGGTAGTTGGGCTTGCATAGAGTTCTCTTGCCCAGAGGTGGACGCAACACTGCAAATGGTGGCGCTGGCTGCCCTAAACATTGTGCAGCATCCGCTGTTTTGCCTGCTACAGAAACGGCTGCTGGCGAGTGGACTTGTAAATAACGGCTAGCGTAGTAGCCCACCCAACGACAGACAAACCCAACAGGCAGGGAAACCCACACACCAAAACCACCGTCCCTGTCAGTTGCAAACTTGCCCTACGTTGAATTGCGCAATGCGCTGCCGGTGGCGTGTGGAAGTGTGGGAGTGTGCACACGCTGGCCTCCAGCCAACGTTATGAAAGGCTAGGGCTTGTCGGCGAAAACGAGCGAGAGCCAAAAAGGAGCGTGCGAAAATGGCCCTTGGCGGCAGGATGAACACACGTCATTTTTGTGTATCTGAGGCCAACTTTTTGCTGGCCCAGAAGGCCGAATTGTCATCCCAGAAGGTGAGGCACAGCTGGGTGGGGCGCGGCACTTTTCGGTGGATTTGCGTCCCTGACGATCGCTTTTGGGTCCACAAAAGGTGAAATAAGGTCCCGGAAGGGTCACTGGGGACGCCTTTCTGCCAGGTCATCTTGACCAGATGATGAGGTGGTGGCGACCTCCTCGTAGTACACCTCATACCCCTGGGCACAAAGCCCAAACCATCATTTGCCATCATCGCCACCCAACTTGCTGGAAGAGGCGAAGTAGGCTAACCAAGGTCAAGCTTTACGCGTACATAGGTGTCGCGCGCGTTGCAACGCCTGCAGCCACGACCACAAAGCGCCTGTATGCACATTGCAGCGCCGACCCTCAGGCTGTGGCATGCGCTGTGATGGCACTGACCCAGTAGCTTGTTTTCTGCTTTTGAGTCACCTGTGGACCTTCGGGGCACGCACAACTTGTCATCTTGATATTTGAGCCTTCGAAAGCCATTTCAATTGTGGGCACAACGCTTGTTTGCCCTGTGCCTTGACTGCTGTTCTGCAGATCACTAACATGGCTGAGAAATCCAAACTTGACCAGCAGGCTACTGCAAAGGTGCGTCAACTTGAAGCGGGTACTGCCAGTGTCTGCGTTGGGCAACAGGGATGTCAAGTAGTGCCTGACGACACCCGATGTGATCTGACTCTGTGAACGTTCTGGAAACTGCTTTGATGCCTCGCTAACCTGCACACTGCCATGCTCAGGCAGACCTTTCGTACTCATATTGGGCTGCCAAAAACGGGGGTACTGTCACTCTGCCCCCCAAGGTGCGTCTGGCCATCCAAATGCAGCAGCAGTGTCTCCCATGCCTTGCAATCGTGAAGGCAGCCTGAATGAGCTGTTCCTCTTCTGTTGTGTACAGAAGCTTTCAGAAGATGAAGCACAGGTACAACTGCATGTGGAACGCCAGAACAGCCAGCAGGGGGCATCAGCTTGGAACCATGTGAGTGGGGCCGCTTCTTGACACCCAACTTTTTGCTGTCAACCTGTTGTGCACTTGATCTAATCTACTCTGTTGTCTTATAGGCAGGGACTTTTGAAGAGAAGAACGTTACACCGTGGGGTGTAGACACGCTGAATAGGCTGCTGATGGGTCTGAAGGTAGAAACGCCACAGGGGACCGTGAGCTTGACAGCAATACCCGAGTGCACTGGAGAGGCGCACGTTTGGATAGTACGGGGAAAGAAAAGGTATGGTGCATGGAGTGCTGTACTGGGATCCTTACTGTGGTTCCCACAGTGCACATACTGGCATGGCATGCCTTGACCCCTCAATGAGCATTTCATGTCATGGCCACCTACTGCAGGCATGGCTTTGACTTCAACCTGTTGCTGCAATGGACTGCCCACATCGCTGTCTCGCCCGCCACGACACCAGACCACACCGTGAAGGGCAGTGTGCGGGTCCCAAACGCCTGCCCTGACGACTTTGACGAGCTGGAATTTAAGTGGGTGGTGGACGGCAAGAAGCCACCAAAGCCAGAGGAGGCACAGGGGGTTGCGATCGCAATGAAGCTGCAGCAGGACATTGAAGCCAAGCTCAAGGAGTTCCACACCCTATTAAAGGCCATCTGAATGTGACAGACATGTATGGTGTTGGCAGCCAAGCAGGGCCGTTTATCTTCTTGCTGTCTGGTGGCTGAGCCAACTATTTGGAATTGTTTTGTTTTGAGCAACTGCTGTTGGCTCTGGGCCGCCTTGGGATTGGGGACAACTTCTACTAACATGCGTATTTCGTAATCATTGGGGATACTTTCATTGCGTCAGTGATACAGATTGCCCGGATGCTTTGGGATCAGTGACTGTGCTGGGATAAGGTCATAGATGAATTACAAACTTGTACAAGGTTTTCTCAAGGGTACACAGCATATTCGGCGATATATATTATCTGCTACACTGGAAAGTAGTCAGCAGATTTGACAAAAAAATGCTGTTGAACTGATGCAAGGCACTGGTTATAGCATAGTACTGCCCAGCAATATGATAACTTTAATTGGCTATATAATGTACGCAAACTTCGTTGCCTTTCACTCTCAGGGCACCGCATGGCGTGAAGATGGTGGGCCTGAAACTGCATACTGCTTGTCATTTCAAAACAACATTTCACAACAATTTGATGAAAGCCAATGGCCATGGCCTTTTGGGAAGTTGAAGGGAAGCTTTCAGTACAACATCAAGGGTCCAACTGGAGGCTTAAATATATCATGAAAGGTGTGTGCATGCAGCATGCATGCGCACTGCAGCGCGCTAAACAACACCGCAAAATTAAGGATCTGGCGGGGTTATAACATGGTGGGTCCAGGCAACCCCCTGACCGGCTAGACAGGGCACTTCCCTTTAGTGCATGACACCCAAATGATGGTCTTGGTCAGCGCGTTTGCATCATCATACCGCAGCCAGTGCTTGGGAACACGCTGGATGCCCTCCTCGTACTTCTTCCTGTCTGCATTGTCCAGCAACAGCACCCCCCCATGCGGCTTGATGACCTCCAGCGCGCGCTGCATGCACGCGTTCCGCGCCCGCCCATCCACCATCACCAGGTCAAAGTGCAGGTTCTCCGGCAGGAAATCGGCGTCGGTGTAATCCCGGTAGTTCTCGTAGGTTTCGCTCTCCTCGAAGGTCTTCACAGGCAGGTTGGGCTTGGCGATGTAGAAGTTCCAGCGCCCGGCCAGCCGCTTGGTGGTGAAGATCTTCTCGATCACCTTCCAAAAAAATTTGAGCACCACGAGCACCTCATATCGCTGGTCTCAATTTCAAGTTCATGATGCCACCAACATATCTCTGGGACATGCACAAGGGATAGGGCAGTCCATATGGGCCATGCTAGCCACATCGCACACATTTGACCAAACTGGCCATGCAGTTGTTGCAACGGCATGCAACGTGCCAAATATAAGATAATGCCACAGTTTAGTTTACCCCGCCCCCCCTTTTCTCACCTTGCGCACGTTGTCCCCGTGCCGGGCGTCAAACTCCACCGAGTGCAGCGCCTTGACCCGCTGCAGCAGCCACTGCGTGCTGGACCCCGTGCCTCCCCACTCCAGGGCGACCATGCTGGTGCTCACCAGGTTTTCCAACATGACAACCCCGTAGCGGCTGATCCAGGGCTCGCACAGGTTGCCAAACAGGCTGGGTTTGTGGCCGGTGGGGCGCACGCCGATGTGGTAGCTCTTGGGGCAGTGCAGCATGTGGTACATGCTGTTTTTCTTCAGGAACTCGACCTCGGCCACCGCTGCCCTGAAGCGCTGGAACACGTCCCGAGGGTCCGCTGCGCCACACGGGGACATGACTTGTTGGTACATGGGCGTGGTACGTGGGCACAGTCGTCAGTATGTGGGCGTGGGTTGTAGGCAAGTCAGTATTGATGCCCATCTGCAGTGCAAGCAGGTGGGTGTGGTTGTCAGAATACCAGCGTGGCGCGTGTAGCTACATGTAGGGCTTACGGTTGAACATGGGCTTGTGGGCATGCAGTATATGCACGTCCCGCGAGCACTACTGACTGGTCTACTCAGTAATAGGAGAGTACACACCCCGTATCACTGTCTACCTGGGTGCTTATACTGCACTGGACCATACACACCTGCAGAGATGTAGGTTTGTAACCTCCTGCCTGTTGGGAGCGTGGCCACAGGCGTGCAGGCTTCCGTCCCCGCCTCACCCAAGTGGCAGTACTGGTGCGTTACGTGCGGCAGGAGGCTGAGGACGTGGGCCTTTGAGCCATGAGCAGCGCTGCTGGCTATTGCAGCACAGGACAAACACACCAGCGCCCAGCAGGCGCGCCAAGTCATGTCCCCTCGCCTGGAGTGCATCCAGAGCCGCGACCACGTTTCCAGCCAGGGCAGATTCTTGCAGCGATGGATAGGCCAGGTGCTGGCACCCAACACCAACTCACGACATGGCACTCCTGGAATCACACCAGCGGTTGAATGGCGGTAATCACAGGCGCAAGGACTCCGTTATGGCGCGCACAAGGCAGATACGTCCATCCAACTGCTGACTTTCAACGAAGCGGTTATTCAAGTGCTGAGAGGAGAATAGACGACAGAACATGGGCGGATAGTGCATTTGCATGCATGCATGTTAGGGCAATTGGGAGAAGGTTGCTGTAAACACCCAGAGTTCCTTACTGGGCCACGGAACACATCTCACTTACTCGTGCACAAGCACAGTTGCTTTCAACCTGGTCCTTTTAAGCACACACAAGACTTGCCCTCCCCGGTCCTCTCTTGCCCGCTGCCACCGAGGCTTCACCGGTGAAACCTTCCTTTCGAGCACGGTTTCTACGACTCATAAACGTGAACGCAGGCCGTTTCGTGTCATATTTGACGGCAAACCGTACTGCTTTGGTCGGCGTACTTTACGGAACATTGAGGGAAACTGGGCCATCCATCTCAAGGTTTTGGTCCCGTAACGCCACATAATACTAGCAAAAGTTTCTTTCGGTTTGCTTTGATGAGGCACTGCTTGCAGTGCTTGGTGGGCTGGGGCTGTTTACTTCGTGTTGCCAGGTTCTTGCCTTGTACGTCCCCCGGGGACTTTGAACCTCTTAGCTGTCTTTTGCGATGAAAAAACAACGGAGAGCATCCGAGGACAGGAACTGGGCTGAACTGCAAGGCGACGTGGTGGGACTTATTGCAACACACCTCCTTCCAAAGCAACGCAGAACCTTTCGCCAGGTACTGTGCATGGATGTGCTGCTGCTGAGGTTGACAACTGTTTGCATGCATTGCCACATGTCGAGGAATTCACCAACCAGGACGTGGTTGTGTTTCGAGTATGGGTTGTAGTATGGGCTGTGTCACTAAAAACAACTGGCTTGGAGCTATCTGGCATCATTACAACCTTGTTCCTCCAGGCCTGCCCTGTGCTGATTGCTGTGTAGCTGCATAGAACCTCGGGTACACTAAGGCCCTGCCACAGCCACAGTGGCCCTCCCTGAAACTTCTGACACCCCACAGGTGTGCAAGGGCTGGCAAACCACGTACGATGACCAGCTGGCAAGCCTCCACCCACGGTACTTCAAGGTGGGTGCTCTTTGCCTGAACGATGTCCGTGTCGTGGGGTGCAAGGGTTTGGAAATGGTATACTATTGCACAGACTGCGCAACTTCATGCGCCTTGAGCTCCCAGACCAACCACCACGCAAACCCCTCCAAACACCTCACCACACATTAACAAGCCACCCATCCATCGACCCAATATCATTCCCGACTCCCCACCTCGCAGTCCGACGCAACCCGCCTGTTCCCCAACCTCACCAGTGTGGCCTTCCCCGAGCTCCAGCAGCTGCAGGAGCACCACGTGCGCAGCCTGGGCCAGCTCAGCCGCCTCACCACGTTGCTGCTGAGGGCGTGGAGCCCGGTGGGTGTGGTGGTTGTGGGTGGTGGTGGTGGGTGATGCTGCTGTTGCTGCTGCTCCGCTTCTACAAATGTGTGCTCAAGCCGCTGCATAGCCTGGGCCACCTCAGACGCCTCATAAAACTGCTGCTCAAGGTGTACAGGGCTATGGATGTGGTTGGGTTGGGGTCGGCAGCATTTTGGATTGTTGGTGGTGTGGTGGGTGGTGGTTTGCAAATCCATACCTGAATCTTCTCCGTCAGGTTGACGTGGCGTTGCGCTGCAAGTGACCACGCCACTGCGCTTGCTGACTTGTGCTTGGCTTGTTGTGGTGTCGCAGGAGAATGCGGAGGATGCCCCTGTGGCCATCGTGCCGCCCTCACTCACCTGCCTGACCGCCGTCCAGGACCTGGAGATGCTGATGGACAGGGTGGGTGGTGGGGTGGGGGAATTGGGGCCTGTGTTCACTTGCACGGCGGGCATGCAATTCTAGGGTGGGTGTCCTTGGCTAGAGCGACTACTGATGCGTTTTTTTATCAGTGCACTCTCGTCCTTGTCGTCAGGCCACCCGACCAGTGCTTAATAATGACCACGGTGGTTCCACGTACAACTCCCCATTGTTGAGTTTCATAAAGTGGTCATGAATGCGTTATGTCTCCTTCCAGGCCACCTGCACCGCCTCCGACCTGCGCACCCTGGCGCACCTCACCCGCCTCACCGCGCTCTCCCTGTCTGCGCTGCACGGGGAGGAGGACAAGGGCATGCTGCCAGGGCTGGAGCTCACGCACCTCACGGCATGCGCAGGGCTCAAGGTGGGTGGTAGCCATGCCTTTTGCGTTGGCTTTGTCATTTTGCCTTGGGTGTGTGGGTAGGGACTCTGCATGGTGAGGGTGGGGGTCAGGGCAGGTGGGTGGCTGGTGTGTGCGTTGTCATGCTGCCACTGCATGCAGCTCATGCATTTATGTGTAAGCGCAGGGTTGAAGGTGGGGGTGAGTGTGGAGGCTGCTGCAGGGGGTGAATTCCATGCTACCCACGCCCGCGGTACTCACAAATCAAGGCAATACCTGCGCCCTGTGCCCTGAATCCCCAACCCACCCATTCCAGGTCCTGGATCTCGGTAATTGCACGCTGGCCGACGGCGCCCCCGGCTTCCTGGCGATTTCCCGCCTCACACAGCTGACAGCGCTGGAAATGGCGGCCACGCGTGAGGCCCCGCCCCTGGCCGACCTCCCCCCGCTGTGCGCCGCCATGTGCCGCCTGCGGGAACTGGGGCTGGGTGGGGCGTGGCTGGCGCAGGACAAGGCTCTGGAGGCCCTGGGGGCACTCACCGCACTCAGCAAGCTGGGGGTAGGTGAGTTTTCTCTATGTGTGTATATCAGTGTAGGTGAGGTGCACGCATGGGATGCATCATGCGAAGCATTATGCGATGATCCTGGTGGATGTGGGGCTGCCATCCCAGTCTCACCCCAACACCACCTCTCCATAAGTACCGCCCATGCATGCAGCGCCATTCGGGGCGGCTCTCAAGGTGGCTGATATAGGAGAGCCTGCGCCGCCCTTACAATGCGCTCTGTACCCTAACCCGCCATCAGCCCCATATTCCCCCATCCAAACATCACCCACCCACAGGCGAGGCAGGCACCGAAGAGCGCATGCACCGCCCGTACCGCGCCTGCTACTCCCCCTCGGCCCTGCGCGCGCTGCTGCAGCGCATGACTGGCCTGTGCCAGCTGTCGCTTGGGGGGCTGAGGGCAGTCGGGGAAGCGCGCGCCCTCCGGCTCACGGATGAGCATGTGGGGGTCATTGCGGCTGCAGGTGCGGGTGTGTGTGGGGTGGAATGCTAGGTTGCTCGGGAGTGTGCAATTGGTAGAAATGAGTTGAAATTGTGCGTCTTCCCTTATTTTGAAGGGCGCTTGATCCATGGCTTGCAGTCCCAGATGCACACTTCTGCTGTCAACACCTAGCTCTCTATTCCTTTAGACCCTGGGCAGGGCTACAAAACCCTGCATTAGGACCACTGAACCCTATGTCTGGCACCTTAACCCTATCCCTTGCCTCCAGGCCTGCCGCTGACCAAGCTGGTCCTGAGCAACTGCCCCCGCCTGACCGACGCGTGCCTACCCCCGTTGGCAGCGGCCCTCACGGACCTGCGCCACCTGGCACTCACTCAGACACAGATCAGGGACAGGGGGATGGGGTCGCTGGGGAGCATGACCGGCTTGGAGGAGCTCAACCTGTCACTGTGAGTGGGGGGGGTGGCGGGTGGGGGAGGTACGAGGGGTGGGGGGTTGGTCTAGCAACCGAGCCGGGTGTGGGACGAATGAGATGGGGGAGGGGGCGGTGGAGGTGAAATTAACGCTGTGAGTGGGACATGGGGAGAGGAAGGGTAGTGTACAGTGCTTTGCATGTGTGTAAAATGGTTTGTACCTTTTGCGCACTTACTCTTACCCATCTTCTCACAGCTACCCCATTGCACCCTCTGCCCCAAACGCATCCACCCCACCCAAAAGAACTACTTCTAGACAGATGATAGTTCACCATAATAGTATTTTGTGTTCTCCTCCTACTCATTTTTGTTTGGTGTACACCGCAGGACCATGCACCTGCTGTGCCCCCTGCCCGCCCTCTCCCGCCTCACCCGCCTGCGCGCACTCACCCTGTCGGGGTGTGCGCGCCTGGGGACGCTGGCTGGTCTGCCCAGCCTGTCTGCTCTGCAGCACCTGGGCCTGAACGACTGCGGCATGCTGGCGCCCCACAGCTTCCGTCTGGTGCTGCGCCTGCCGGCTCTGGCGGGGCTGGAGGTGGAGGGGACAAAGGTGAGGGGGTGCATGCCTGAAGTTAAATGAAGTGAAATTCGCTGTAAGGGAGATTAAATGTGAAATTGAGCAGCAGCATTTGGACATCAAGGGGTGGTGCTGCGACTGCTGGCGCTGGCGGCAGGCCTGGGATTTGGAGGGGACACAGGGGGGTGCAGGGGATGCATGAATTGTTGGGCATATGCATGCCCGTAAAATGGATGGCTGTGTTCGCTGCCGCCTGTCCTTCTCACACATAACCTTTGACTAGGGGTGTGCCTGTCGGTCCTCGCTAGGCTGCGGGTGGAGGGGACACAGGTGGTGGGTGGCTGGGTGGCTGGCGCCCACAAACCATGATCCTGCGGGAAGGTGTGTCCCATTCAGTGGGCAAAACCACACCCATCTACCCTCTTCCACCACAAAACAAATCGCGCAACTGACCCCACTCCCCTTCCCGCGCAGTTTGACAACTCCACCCTGAGCGAGGTGTCCCGCCTGACTGGCCTGACCCAGCTCATGATGCGCATGACGCGCGTGGAGGAGGCACCCAGGACCTTGGAGGCGCTGCGCAAGCTGGGCAGGCTGTGGTGCCTGGCAACATCGTGCACACACACCTCTGAGGGTGCGTGTGGGTGGATGCGTGGATGGGGGTACCGCGGATGCTCACACAGGCTGTGTCTGTGTGTGTGTGTGTGTGGTGGGGGGCTGCGCGTGTGTGTTGAGGTTGTGAACGGGTGTGTTTGGCGTAGAGGTTTCTGGTTGGGTGGTTGTGCCGGCGGCGGTGTTAGGGAGGTCCGGCATGGGGTGGTGTTGCTGGGCGAGGCTTGATACATGCTGCCGCTGTGGTTTAGGGTTCAGGGTGATACTGCACTTTTAAACGCTGCTAGCTCCATCCTATGTCACACCGACTGACACACCCTTCCCTTCCCTGCCCCCCCAGGCCTATCCCACCTCCTGGAGCTACCCGCCCTTGGAGCCCTGAACATACAGTCAGTTCTCCCCTCCGCCCAGATCCTGTCAGCCCTGGAACCCGCGCTCGACTCCTCCCTTACAGTGGTATCACTCCAGCCCCCGCCGCCCCCCCCGTTCATGATGTCGGCACATGCCTTCCTGCCTGTGCTGTATGTGTTGGGCGAAGCGGTGGGGGGTGGAGGGGGGTTGCGGTGGGTGCAGCGGCGCCACCCGCACGAGAACGCTCCATCACAGCCCCCGCTGATAGGGGAGGAGGAGAGCGATGGGGAAGACTCGGAGGATGAAGGTGGGTGTGGGTGGGACAATGTGAATTTTTCTTTGTCTTTTAGACCGCGATTGCTCTTTGCACGCCTCCCCGGGATCCCCAGGGTATGAAGCCCCGGTCCTGACCCAGCGCTGTCCCACCTGAGCAGGTCACCTGTCATTTCATGAGTAAGGAGTGAATGCTGGCTATATTGCAATGTTTTCTTAATGTAGTCCCCTGTTTCGCTGCAGATAACATGCCCTTGTTCCTGGCCCCTGGCGTCCACCTGGCGCTCCACTTTGACCCCGCAATGCTGCCCCACATGGGCATGCCAGCGCACGTTGACCTCTTCCTGGCCAACCCGGGTCAGCTCATGATGGGGATGCCTGGTGCTGGTCCTGGTGCTGGGCATTTCATGATGGGGATGCCCGGTGCTGGTCCGGGTGCTGGTATGGGGCAGCTGATGATGGGGATGCCTGGTGGTGGTGCTGGTGCTGGTGTGGGACATGTGATGATGGGGATGCCCGGTGCTGGACCTGGTGCTGGTATGGGGGAGCTCTTGATGGGGATGCCTGGTGCTGGTCCTGAAATGGGACAGCTCATGATGGGGTTGCCTGGTCCTGGTGCTGGTATGGGGGAGTTCATGATGGGGATGCCTGGCGGTGGCGCTGGCGCTGGTGTGGGACATCTGATGATGGGTATGCCTGGTGCTGGTCCTGGTGCTGGCAATGGGCAGCTTGTGATGGGGGTGCCTGCTGCTCCTGCCGCTGGTGCTGGTGCTGGTGGGGGCGACGGTGGCAACGATGGTGGCGGCGGCGGCGATGGTGGTGGAGGTGCTGGTGGCGGTGCTGGTGGTGTGGCGGGCCCACCCCTGCACCTCCCCGGCTTCATGGCCATACCGCATGCACAGGTGGGTGTGAGTGTGGGGGTGGTGGGGGCTGCATGTCGTGGTGTCTCTTGGTGACTGGGAGGGTGTTGTAGCTGTGTCTGTGGCTGGTGACCTGTGACTACCTGGCGTATGTTGCCATGCCTGCCACAGCCACAGGGAATCATATGGGTACGGCCAGAATGTGGGGATGCCTGTGCCTTGTACATCACTGCACCCCTCCTCCCTGCAGCACCTCAACGCCTGCTCTGTCACATCCGGCTGACCCGGGGTTTACCAAGCAAAGGATGTGCTATCCCCTACCTCCCCCCCACATTTGAATAACAGAATAGATGATGGGGTGTCTGCCACTTCACATATGGCTTGCTTACTCCCCTTTTCCCTCCCCGCAGCAGCTCCCGCCTGCCCTGGCTCACCTGCTGCACCAGGTGGCCATGATGCCCCTTCCAGGACCACACAATGCGCAGCTGCAGCAGCTCCTACTGGCGATGGTGGGGGCCGCAGGCCCGCCGGGGGCGGCAGTGGTCGGGGGTGGTGAGGGGGCCGCGGAGGGGCAGGGGGACCAGGGGGGGGAGGGCAACGCAGAGGGGGGAGGGGCGGGTGGTGCGGGAGAGGTGGGGAATGAGGAGTGACGAGGGAAGGAGGGGGGAGAGGGCGAAGGGGAGGAGGAGGGTGAAGGAGAAGGAAGGAGGGGGGGGAGCAGGGCCCCACAAGAGTGGCAAGGGAGTAGCCATGCGAATGATCAGGGTGCATGAGGAGACTCACACCACTTTTGATGCTCATGGTCTTTGAAGGGACAGGTGCTGTTTGCCTGCTATATGCAGTATCCAGATATGAGGTCGACTGGTTTGGCAGCAACTTGCGGGGCTCTGTTGTGGGTTGGTGGGGGTAAGGTGCAAGCAGGTTTCAAGGCACCACCATCTTGCAGGTGCATAATGTCACTCAGGGGACTTAAATAGGACGAGTCTTATCCCCCTGGCCCTTTTTGGGATGCATCTGGAAGTGTTCGTATCATAGCAGCTTGAACTGTATATGCCTAGGCTCGTTAACTTGCATATGCTAGAATTTCTGAACGCTCATGGGTGGCTCGTATCGAGTTGCAAGCAGTAACACCGGTGGTACCAGGTGCTGCCCAGTGTTTGCTTTCACAAGCACAGACATATCATACTAGGTGCGCATCCCGTGGTCTGTGCGCGCCTGTAATCTGCGTTTTTTGCTCGACTGGTTGCCGTGATATAATAGCTGCACTTTGACACTGCTTTGTCAAGCGAGTGTGTGCATCGACAGGGTCCCGTCGTGCTGTTTTTGCACAAGCGAGGACTGCAGCCTAGGCAACAGGTGTTTGTTGGCACCCCCGCGTGAGTCACCGCGACAGTGCGGACACAGCCGCCAACCATGGAAAACCTACAGGGTAAGCAGCAGGGCAAGAATCAGCTGTTGTTGCTGCGAGTTGCGCCGGATTGGCGCGCTCACCAACAGGGTGTAGTACTGTAGTTGGGTAGCTCGATTCCGGTTTTTTGTGGGCACTCGGTTCCGGTTGGGGGCGTTGTGAGACGGCATACTGCTACACTGTAAGTTTGCTTCGTTGCCTTGTCGTTGTGTACGCCAGTAATGTACAGGCTACGACTCTGGGGTGTGCGCGTTTATGCATGCATGCATTGCAACTGTCTGTTTGCCTTGTCAGGGGTCGTTGCGCTGTGACAAGCAACCCAAAACATGACTCGTGAGAATAAATAACCCAGCATGCATAGGCTACTAAGCCACTCGCGCTGTTCTCGCTGTGACTGATACCTCAGGCTCCGATACCCTGTCTGCAGATGAAGTCAACTCCTTGCAACAGAAGCTGGAGCAGCACAAGGTGTTAAAAGACGCAGGCTGCGAGCACACGTTTGAGCTAGGACCCTTCTCAAGGGCAGCGTTCGAAAGCTTCGTTGAACACTCCGACGACAAGGGCTTGGTGGCCCTGGGCACCGCAGGCAGCAGCCAGGTCCTCGTGTATTGGGACAGGCCACAGCTGGGCCCACGCAGTGGTAGCAGGGGTAGTCAGCGGCCAGCTATGCCAGCAGATGATTGCCCTATACGGTGAGGGGCAGAGCCAGTGCAGGGTACTTGAGGTAGAAAGTGAAGGACAGGGGCAAGGACACCATGGTGTGTGCACACGTGGCCACCTCTGGTGGGCACCTCGCAGGCACACCCCTCCAGGGCTCGCACGTGGCTGCAACTGCAACTTGTAATGCCGGTTCTTGCCTCTTACGTATGGCCATTGTGGAGCACTGTTTGACGCAATTAGCAAGTGATTAGCGCAACCCGCACCCCACCACGGCCGCAGCGATGGATCCCCCTCCCCACCCCTAGGCCTATCACCACCGTTGCCACCCCGCACCCTCCACCCCCTGCCTTAATCCCCTTTTTTTCTCCTCCACTCCTGCAACACCAGTTTGCTCACCCACACATGCCTCCCTGCAGGGCGAAAGGTGGCAAGCCTTATCATCGGGGCAGCTTCACCTCGCGTCCAGCTCGAGAACGTGAGCAAGGAGCCGGACTGCTGCTGGCTTCCTCGCGCACGGCTGTGGAAGTATGCCCAGCCAACCGTGGTGCTAGAGGTCGAATTTTACAATGAACACAGGCCCGCCGTGCTGGGGAAGGATGGGTGGGATTGGATGGGGCTGCAAGCTTGCCAGGTATGAGACATATTTGCACAGTTAGTATGGTGTGTGAAGTGTGTACGACCCACTGTGGTTAGCATGAAAGCACCTAAGCGGCACGACTGGTTTGCCACCGTCTGCCACCCCGGAAAGCATGTCAGACAAGCCTTTGCTCTTGGACATGGGTAGGGCATACCTTATACCCACACATCCTGATCTGGGTGATCCTTAGACCCAGGAGTCTTTTTAGCTGAAACCACATGAAATGACACTTACTGATTGTGCGCGGTGCTGTGCCAGGCTCATATCCTCATCAAGGTTGTCGCCCAGCACCAGGGCCCTGCAAAGATGACAGCTCGACTGCTGCTGATAGACCCAACTGGAGTTATCGAGGAGGTATGCACACTCGGTGGTATGTAAGAGTTGTGCAGTGTGCAGGGTGACAGGGCAGCTCTCATGACGAGCAACAAGTGGTGTTAACTATGCTGGGCAGACGTGCATGTGCTTGGCGGGTTTGAGGTGGGAGTAGGTGGAGAGAGTAGCCGTGTGGGACCAACGCATGACGGCGCATGGGCGGATATGCACACAAGCTTAAGGTCATGTCACGTGAGGGGGAGAAGAGCCCCATGGAACATGCATGGTGGGGTGGCTGTGTGCACTGGCACCTGCCAGATGCACAACCCTGAACTCTAAACCCTAAACTCTAAAACCCATGGAACATGCATGGTGGGGTGGACATGTGCACTGGCACCTGCCGCACATATTCAACCCTGAACCCCAAACACTAAACCGTGAACCCCAAACTTTGAACAGTGCACTGGCACATGCCGCAGATGTTTAACCCTAAACCCTAAACCTTGAACCTCAAACTCTAAACAGTGCACTGGCACCTGCCAGGTGTACAACCCTAAACCCTAAACAGGGCAGTGGCACATGCCAGATGTACAACAAACTGCCTTGAACCCTGAGGGGTTTATTGTTTAGGGTGAGGGACTACCACAACTTGCCTGAACACTGGGGGCCTGCCTGTAGGTTGAGAAGGAGTTTGGCCTCGGGACCAGCTGTGACGCGCGTGGCCTCTCAGATGACACGCTCGAGGTCCCTTTTTCCTGCTTTTTCCACGGAGATGCTGTGCCCAGCTGTGTCCAAGGGAGATGTTTCAAGATAGACCTGTACGATGTCAGAAGGCACGTGCAGGACGGCCTCACGGTAAGTTCATGCTGTCTTGTGAGCCATCGTGTACAGGGAGGTTTAGGGTTTAGGGTTTAGGGTCTGGTTATCTGGCTGAGTCCTAGCAGTCCTTGCGCACAGACAAAACTTGCACAAGGATTGCACACAGGCGGGTCCAACCTTGCACTGGTCTATTGTGTCATTGTTGTTGAGGCGGGTTGGTTGACATGGAGCCTAACCTTAAACCTGACCCTGGACCCTAATTCCTCACCCCAGCCCTAGCCGCAACGCTACGTTGTTTTTGCCCAGGAGGCTGCAACCACCTGCCAGCATGCGTGATGACCACCCCACACCTGCCAGCCTACATGTCGACTGTGCGAAGATGTAGCTTAGCCAGAGAAGTTGAATGGTACGTGTTGACTTGCGCCGCGTGGATGTGCATTGAGCATTTCAGCAGATGGAATGCGTCGGGGTTTTGGCTTAGTGGCAGAGCACAAAGCAGTAAACTATAAATCAAAATATTTGAACCTTGGCAGCTTCAAATTAAACGGAGATGTAGCGCCAGATCACAGTCTGATGCAGTGCATCAATGTTTCCTGAGTGAGCCAGACTGTCGCACTGTCCACAAGACATATGCCTTAGGCTGTACATTGTGCCGCCGCTGCGCAGCGCGTGTTGTTGATGGTACACCTGGTGTGCAGGAACCACAGATTTGATGAAACGGGGCCAGAGGCGCGCAGAGATTCTAGGGACACAAGCCCTCAACCCTATGCCATAGCTGAGCGGCAAGGGACCAGGGAGGTGCATGGACATTCAAGTCAAGAGGCATGGAGATGTTACCCCGTCTGCACTCGGTCAAGCGCGTGCGCACATGCGGCAGAGCTCCTACCAATTCGTTAGAACTACCATTAATGCTGTATAATGGAGACCAACCTGGCAATCCACTGTTCAAGCATGCAATCAGGCAGCATCTCAGGATGATTATTTTACACACAATTTCCAGCTGCAACCTCCTAATCTCCGCAATCCTCAGAAGTCCTAGGTTAGCCGGTGTGCACGTGGCCAAACGCAAGCGCACATGTGGTATACCCTCTATAGAAAACTCAAGTCCTTTCAGCTGGGCTTTTAGCTGCTCCTTGTGCTACAGATGCTGTGCGCGTGCATTGTCCTGCAAGCTGCTCCTTTTGCTGTGCTGTGCGCTTGCAAATTCCCCAGCACTCTAGTGCCTGCATGGCTGGTCCCGCCGTGTAGAGCCATAGGCATCCCCGTCACCGCCTCCGCCAAAGCATCCACATCGCACTATTCAAGGATGCCGCTGTCATCATGCCTAAACACCACCTCCTCCCCACTGTAAGAAAAAAATAAAAGAGTGTCCTCTGCACCAGAAGTGACCTCCGCACCAGAAGTGACCCCACCAGCACCAGTGCCTGCATGTATTTGATCATCTCAGCTGGTCCCGCCGGGCAGAGCCATAGGCATCCCCATCACCGCCTCCACCAGCGCATCCACATCGCAGTACTTGAGGATGCCGCTGTCATCATGCCTGAATACAACCTCCTCCCCGCTGAACGCCAGCACCCCCCCTTGCTGAGTCAGCAACGAGGTGTCGGCGGGGCACAGCTCGCCCCACTTGGGCAGGATGCCTGCCATGTTGAAGAGGCGCAGGGTGGCAAGCTCGAAGGGCCGCTGGTAGCCGGTGCCCAAAATGTCGAATGCCGTGGACCCGTCAAACACAGGCTTTGCGCCCCTGCCAACAGCACATTTCACGTTTTATTGTCCATGGATTTAGCGATTGCTTGCTTTATTCAGTTGTGGCAAATGTAGCTGGCAGCATGTTGAAGAGCAACAGAGTGGCCAGCTCAAATCATATCTGGTGCCAAATGTCAAAGGGAGAGGTTCCGCTAACACCGCACTCCATTCACCCCATATTCCCTCCTATCAGCCTGGATAATTGCCTGCACAATTGCCTTTCAAACGTTGGGGTGTGGCCAAATCCTGCTGTGTCAATGCAGTACATCTGGCCCTGGCCCTACTTGTCGCCAAAGTAGCCTCGGATGACCTCAGATTGACCACAATTGCCATACAAAGTGACCACAAAGTGACCTCAAAGTGACCTCAAAGTGACCACATCATGACCTCCATTATGGCCACAAATGGTATCATCTTAGCCAAAAAGGCTCTTGCCCTACCTGTCTCCAAAGTAGCCTCGAATGACCTCCTGCAGGGTTCCCGGCGATCCGATCCCAGCCAGCATGGGCAGCAGCTTGAGGTAGGGATCTACCTGGGCCTCGGGTGCAAAACCCTGCGAAAACCCTAGGGCGCGGTAGGGGGCGCCGGTGGCGTCTGCATGCGGCAGACGATGGGAGTCACGTCAGCGAATTATTGTGGGGAATACAATACATGGGTGAGTGTGGGGGGGATCAGCGGTTCAGTCAGCGCTGGATGTGCAGCAGCAGCTGGTTATAGGGATCCACCTGGGCTTCGGGTACAAAACCCAGCGAGCAGGTCCAGGGGCACACAATGCACAGACGATGAAAACATCTGTGCATCGTCTGTGCATTATCAGCCCAGCCCCACCAGGGCCATCTGCACACCGACGACCTCAACCTGCCTTTTACCCTAGGGTTTTCCTCTCAGGCAATTTCATAGCACGCAGGGTTTCCACCATAGCGGTTTTTCAACCGTACTGTAGGGTTCTGTATCGCACCTGAGTAGAGCAGGTTCAGGGGTACGCTGAGCACCTCTGAAAACCTCTGTGCATTGTCGGGGCTGCCCAGCCCCACCAGCGCCACCTGCACCCCTGCTGCTTGGAGCAGCGGCAGCTTCTTGACTACCTTCTGTGCCAGCTCCCAAGAACTCAGGTCTGCATGGGGAAGCAGGTGTACAGTAAATAGCTGTATGTCTGTGAGTTGGGGACCACGTTGGGCCCAGCAATAGTATCGTATGGTTGTAGTATCAGCCTCACACCTCGTGCAGAACGTGGTTGTGGCGACACACGACAGCATGGGTGGAACCTGTCCCTTGCATATATATGGGAGTACATAGTATGCATATGTCCCCACAAAGGTTGCACGTGTACCTACACACCTGCAAAGTGTGTGAGGAACACCACCACAGACTTGGTGCCTGGCAAGGGGCTCACGAGGGAAGACAGCTGCACCACCTCGCCCTCAGACACCTTGACGACGGGGAAACCCTGTAGGGTGGAGTACTCGCTGCTGGCCTGGGCCGAGGCCTGGGTCACAACCCGTCGAGATCTCTGGAAGGGCTTGGGGTTGGAGCAGAAACTGCGAGCTTTGGGTGCTCCCCATGGGATCCCTGGCTGGGTGTGTATGGTGCTGTGGATCGCGTTAGGAGCTTTGGTGGTGGAGTTACGCAAGATACAGTGTGGCGGGTGCAATGGGACGCCTTGCAGGGCAGGTGACCGTGCGAGGATAGACATTGAGGGTGGGTGTCCTACCGCCACTCGAATGTGATCTGACCAGTTAATGAGTCTGTGGCTCACAGAGTCAGCAGCGCAGCAATTCACGAGCGAAAGCCAGCTAGCGTTTCTTAGTTTGTCAACAACTGGCGGAATATGTACCGCAAAAGCGGAATCTGTGTGTACGTCTCAGTCTTATGCATGCATGCAAAACGACTTTCGGTAAAATGGGTCACATTTTTCATAAAATATAAAACAGTCCGAATTAAAATAGGCCTAATGAAACGAATTTGACAGAAGAACGAAAGAACAAAACAACGCCCCCACACACAGCCGCACACCACAAGCCAGCAATGTTCAAAACACAGACAGGCCGGGCAACAACCAGTGGAACATGGCGTGGGTGACAAGGGCATAGCACCTAAGCATAGCCCCGCCGGGAAAATGGTTTAGTGTCTGCCAGTGCACGGATCACTGAGGCCAGGACATGAGCCAGCTGGCGGTGCTTCAGCGGGACGGGTGCGGCGGGAGCTAAGTCATTCCAACTAGTCCAACTCAATTGCAAAGCACCTGGTGCAGGGCCTTGCGGCTCTGCCTATTGTGCCCCAGCTGTGCCTAGTTGCATACCCCCTGCCCAAGAAATTCAAGTTTAACACACTGCCCAGCCTGTTGAAAGCAGATTTAGAGCAGGCAAGCGTTAAGCCATCTGGGAAGGCCTTTCACCATGCCCTCCACCATGCCCCTGACATACAGGGGAGAGGCCAGGGGAGAGGCCTTACTGAGAGACAACACACCAACTAATGGCCACAGCCTGTGACTGGCAGAACCTTGCATGCTATTGTCCGGGATACCCCGGCAAAAAACCTCCATTCATGACATTCCCACCACCCCCTTGTGTCAAACTATCGATCAGTCCCCACAAATCTGGGTGTCAATCCCCGCCTGCCCTCAGCACCATCACCACCGGGCAGTGGTCCCTCCCCATAACTGTCCTCAGCTGCATCTCGAGTTTCACCCTAGGTGTATGTCATATCGCAGGCAATCACGAGACAGCCTTGGCGTGAGAAATGCTATGAGGCGCCGGTGACATGGCTGTGAAAACACCCGTCATCATAGTGCATGTCCATCCCCGCCCTCCTTGAGCACCATCACCACCGGGCAGTGGTCACTCCCCATCACTGTGCTCAGCGGGTGGCAGTCGTGGATGCGGGGGGCAAGCGGCTCTGAAACCTGCGGAACCACATGGCATGTATGTGGGTGATCCAGAGGCCGCTTTACTCGCGCCGTTCCCGCTTGTTTTCTTTTCTTTTCTTTTTGGCTGGCAATGGGCAAGCATAGCAACTTCCTGGTCCCGCAACTGTATCCAAAGTCAAGTGTATAACCCATGTGGACTGCCACATGGGCAAGGCCAGGGGCAGATGCTCTGGACCTAAATGATTTCAAAACCTGCACAGGAACCCTAAACCCTAAACCATATGCCACAACCAGGCTGCTACATACAAACATGCAAGACGCCCAATCCTTTAACCCTAACCCTAAACAACCGCCACTGGTAGCGACCACGGGTAGCGACCCACACCCGAACCATTAAACCCTAACCCCTGAACCATTAAATCCTGCACCCTAAACCCACCACTAAGTCAAACCCTACGCACCAGGTAGTAGTCGGAGCGCCAGCCCTTGTTCTGTGCGCGCGCATTGTAGCGGTAGTTCCAGAATGTGTATGCCACCTCCTGCGGGTAGAGGTGGCGGAAAGCGTCCACCCACCCGCCGCTGGTGAAGTGCAGGCTGAAGGAGTCGCGCTCCTCCTGCATTTGGGATTATTTGGGACTTAAGGTGCAAGGAACTAGCAGCTGATACTAATCATTACCCCTGGCCACACATACTGGAGTGCAAGTGGACCAGGGGCTAAACCCACACAAGACCCAATGATTGGGAGATGATCGGGATAAGCAGCGCAATGCGTGGCATAATAAAAATGGAGAGGGTCTAGAGATCCCACAATGTATCACTTAGTGCAAACATACCAAGGAGTCATGTCTAGACCGAGGGACAGGGACCAAGCATTCAGGGAATTACCTCCTACCTGCGTAAACCCCGCTGATTTCTTATTCCCCTTCGGGTCGTGGATGTCAATCTCCTGGTGTGCGCAATTTAGGTCCCCAACCAGAATCACAGGCTTGTGCTCTCGCAGGCCCTGACACACGAGACTGAAGGGTAAGATGCAGTGTTTGGGGAGCAGGGGGGCTCATGTGCGCACAATATAGGGCCTCAACCAGGACCACAGGCTTGCGCTGCTGCAGCCCTGCCGAACAACAACAACAATTGGTTAGAGTTTTGGTAGGGTTTTGGGGATTCACATTGGTTGCATGTAGTGTACGACCGAGGTTTTTGCCACAAGCCCAAATCCCTAGGGTGTGGGGTCACCCTGTGGGTAGCAAGGGATTCACATGGGTTTGCATTTGGGCCCTCACCAGAACCGCAGTACTGGCGGGAGACTGTGATAAAATGCCGTGAAACATGAAAATCCTGCATGTGTTTTGCCCCCACCTTGAGATATGCCGCAAAATCCACGTCCCATTGGTCCACCCTGTACCGGATGCGTTTAAGCCCCTCCCCGGAATTTGGCACATACGCGCACACCACATACACCCCCTCCAGCTCCACAGTCACCACCCTGCCCTCCCCGTCGTGGGCCTCCATCCCCACCCCTTGGGAGACAGACAGGGGGGGTTTCCTGCATCGGTAGGTAACAAAGTTAGCGTTAGGGTGGGGTGGTTGGAATGTGGGAGGGTGGGGTCGGGGGTAGTTAAATGTGGGTGCTGCAAGGGTAATACAATCGAAAATTGGACCTTATATAGGTCCTGTTACCCTGTCTCATTATCCTTGGTGTGTGGGGGTGGCGAGGGGTTTTTTCCTGTACATGTGTGGGGGATTGGACAGGGTTGGAGTCTGGACGCTGTAGTGTGGGTGCTTGGGGTTGGGGGTAAATGATGGGCAGCAGGCGTAGGGTTTAGGGTTTGCAGTGGACAACTGCAACCCCTTGATGGCGCATGTTTGGGTGCCTAGTAGGGTTCACCACTAAGTCCAAAACCCTACCTGCAGAAGACCGCTGTCCCCGAATACCCTAACCGCGTGTCCGAGCAGCTCCATGCGTGGGACCAGCCCTCCAGCCCTAATAGGGTCTGCACCTCCTCAACATGCTTCACCTGCACACCATCGAAGTGGGCTTCAGCTCTCAGATGCAGCTGGTGATCACACAAACAGCGGGCATCGTATACAAGTATATACCATCAATTGGTATACAGGGGGCATGGATTTTAAGGAAAAGAATATGCATGGTAAAAGGCATATGCATCACAGCTGGGATGCAGGGTCCGGGATTTAGGTCTCGGGTTTGATCCCCACCTGCAGCTTGTGCTCCTGCAGGCAGATGACGTCAGCGCGCTCTGATGCTGCCAGGTGGCGGATGGCATAGGAGTCCTGCGGGTGGGGTGGGGGGTGAGGCGGCGGGTGAATAATGACGACATCGTGTTTAGGGGGTGGAGAATGGATGGCAACGCCGTGGTTGTGTGTGGTGGTGGTGGTGGCCGTGGTGATGGTGGTGGTTGGTGTGATGGTGGTGGGGGTGGTGGGGGTGGCGGTGGTGGTGTGTGGTGGCTGTGGTGGTCTTCATGGTGGTGGTGGGCGTGGTGGTGGTGGCGGTGACAGTGGCAGTGGTATGTAGCATGCCATGCTACAGGTTAAGGGTTTGCGTCAAAACCCTACATTGGTCTCCCATATTTCGGGTTTAGGGTTTACATGACACCCTTCGCACCTTCTTGAGCAGTGCCCTGAGCCCTGCCACGTTCCAGGTGACGATAGTGGTGCAAGGGGTGGTACAGGGAGGGGGGCGCAAGCTGGGGTCGTACATCTGCCCTGCACGTGTGGTGGTGATGATGGTGGCGGAGCAGGGGGCAGTATATGCAACGGAGGGCACAGCGGGGTAGTCGATATGCTGGGTGGGTGCGTGGGTGCGTGGGTGTGTGGGGTGCGTGGTCGCGTGGTGGCAATGTGGTTAAGCAGAAGAAGGGGTGGGCGGGGTGGTGAGGAGGCAATGGGATTTACAAGAGGAAGTTCCAGTGGAAGTACTGCAGGCTCCCTAGGATCAGAACCCGCTCCGCCCAGGCGATGCCAGTTTTGGAAAACAACTGCGACGGGCTTTGCATCACTATTCTGTGTTTCAGTTAACACTTACTGGGCACCACCTCTGCTTTCACCCGCTTCTTGGGCGCAGCTTTCTGCTGGGCTGTAGGGTTTGTTTCCCCAATGGGCTCCGCTTTCCTGGCCCGTTTGGGCTTTCTACCGACGCCACTGGCAGCTGGAACCGTCAGTGAAGACATGGTGTAGGTGTTGTCTGTGCTCTGGCTTGGGGGGGCTAGCCCTAAGCTGGCAGTAGCTAGGTGGTTTGAACTGGCTTTGGCGATCTGGTTCCCAAGCCGATTAGGGTGCGATTGCCCTATGTATGTGGTATGAGCCCAAGCTAGGAGGAATACATGGCGTGTAAAGGAACCTGAGGTGGTGTACTGGCTGGTATGCACGGCTGATGGGCGGGGGAGGTGGGTGGGGAGGTGGAAATTAGTTTGCTAGATAGTTTAGTGTGAAGAGACCGTTTTGAAAGAAGTACAATCTTGTTTGTTATCAGAGAAGGCGGGGAGTAGCAATGGCAGGCAATAACAGGCTTTATCGCACCGATACACCGGCGTATGCATGCATTCCACATGCATGCAAATTTGAAAATGCAATGCAACCTGACTGATCTTGTCCCTGAGGCCTCTGGTACCAGACACAACTATGTTAACAGTGACCAACGCTCACACAAGGTGCCCTACGTTGGTGACAGCGATAGCTTCTGCAACCATGCCCACCAAGATTTCAAAAACATATTGGGGTGGCAACCAGTTTCCCGCCATCTACTCCATTACGCTTGGCAGGACTATGCTACAGGTTGAGCGTGCTAAGCAATGGCAGGCATCGCTGATAAGCCGTCCTCTGGCGTTATAGTCATAGCATGTGGTGCTAGAGGAGATGGCTTGCGGGGCATCACACATGCGGGGCCACGGCATGTGGGTCACGAAAAAGAGCCCACAAGCTCTAAGACGCCTAAAAGAGGTATAGACAACCTATTGCTGCATTGGTAAACATGAAAGCACTTTGGGGTTGCGTTGACTTGCTTCGGGTACCAGTCAGCGCCGCATTGCCTGGCAGTCACTACAGCAGCTAAACATGGGAAGCCGCCACGAACGTTCCTTGATGGTCCACCTAAAAGTGGCACACAGACAACTACACACTCCACTTATGTGCGAAAGTTATAAGGCAACTAGTAAATGACAACATCGACTCAAAATCCTGCTGCAATCGACACTGGTTCTGCGCATGCTGTGCTTCAAGGATGTCTAGGGTTGCGGACGTAGTCCAGGACTACATCGCCACCCAGCCCGGGAAAGGAACCCACCCACACACCTTTGACTCGGTCGAAAGCCAGGAAGACCATGGGACTGGTCAGGGGCACGCGAAGTACCTGCACGAGTGGGAGCACGCAGTCTTTGATGGCAAGCCCGTCCATGACAGGTGGGTGGGGGGTACCCAAGTGAGGCACAAGGGGTTGCTTCTCACAGCAATGGCGGCTGGAAGTGCTGTGTGCGGAGTAACGTTGTAGAAAATGGCTCAGATCATGGTTCCACAGTCTGGAACTCAGACCACATAGGCTGTAATAGCAGGGTGCACTTCAGCAATACAGCTAGGAGGCCAGTCAGCCACCCTCAGGTGATGCTGATGCTGATACCCTGTCATGCAGCTGGCATGGCACCTCACACTATTGTCCCACCACCGTAGGTACTACACCATACAATAGCATACGTATGTAGAACAGTAGGTCACTCGTACCCTAGTTAGGGGTTGGTATATATACATGGTGGCTGATAGACACAGGTGCTGGATCTGCTTTACCAACCCTAACCAGGGTAGCCGGGTACTAGCTTGCTTGTGGACACTCTATCTCATAGATACTTACATGCAGCCCTATTCGATGTATGCTCACCTAACCACCATGGCTTGCAGGGAAGGAGTGGAGTACAAGGGTTTCCTTAACATCCACGGCAAACCCTTCTTCATAACAGGGGCATCAGGTGAGGCACCATTTAGGGTTTCAGAGCCCACCGTGTAGGGTCTTAAACCGCACCGTGCAGGTATCAAGGTGCACCAAGTTAGGGTTTTGACATGACCCAGGCAGGGTTGTACAGGGCGCCATGGAGGGTTTTGCAGATCACGTCTGTGGGATTTGAAATGTAAATGTACAAGTGGCCACCCCTGTTGTGACGTTCAAAGTCATCACAGGTGCATCAAATTAAATTAATTAGCGGAGGAAATAACGTTTTTATGGGTGTCATCCGCAGGAACCTCACCGGATGGCCTCCATTTCGAATGGGGCGCCCGTCGACATCGCAAGGGGAGGACGGTGCGCTGGACCACATCGACAGGGGAGGAGGTGGGCAAGCCACCAGGCAAGCGCTTCAAGTGGTGGGACTGGGTGCACGTGTCAAGGTACAACCCCGAGGCTGTTACTAACCCAACTAAAAAGTGTGTTTGTATCCATCCCTGCAAGCTTTGAACTGGTTCAACCGCGGCGGTTGCGCTAAGAGGAGGCGTGTGCAAAGTGGTCCATTCTCCTGTTTATTCCAGTATTTCTTGCAAACGATAAGGTATGAAATGATGTTGTAGTCCCAATAAGCATGGGTCTCTTTCACATGGCCAGGTACCATACACCTTTCTGTGCAGGGATATACCGTCAAATGCTTTTGATTTCAAAAGCCAATGTATCCATATATGCATTGAAAAGCGCTTATGATTCAATTTTCTTGGCCAGGTACCACAAGTCTCCCCAGCAGGCGGTGCTGTGGTGGTCAGGACTGTGCTTCCTCATGGGAGGCATCTTCTTCACAATCGGGGGAATTGGAGCCATTATCAAGCCGGTACGTTTTGGTAATTCAACCTTGAGTTACTGTACTTTTGTGCTTCCCATTGGGAGGAATCATCTTCACCATTGGAGCCATCATCAACCCGGATGTTGTGACAATATCACCTTCCATTACTGCACTTTTGTAAGAGGTAAGTCACAAGTTGTGCACATGGGACTGACCTGCATGTAGGGGCATTAAGCAGCCAGGAAGCCGTCGGGTGTAAGGGCATTCATTCAGGTTTATGTATGTTTGGTCGGACAATATTGCCTTAGGTGGCTTGGATGGATCACTTGTAGTGTGCATTTAGCGTATTTAGGGTTACAGGTTGGACTAGACCCATTCCCCTACCGTGCATTACCACCATCTGATATCCAGTGAACCTTGTTCGATATGTATTTGATATTACCGCATGCGCAGGTGTCCGATTCTGAGTACGATGGCGCAGCCAGCGCCTGGGCTTTCCTGGTGGGATAATCAACGGTGATTGGCTTAGGATTAGGGTTTAGGGTTAGGTTTGGGTCAAGCCCACCATTCTACCGGGCTTGCATGGCCATTGTCATCATTGCTACTCAGAAAAGGGTTTCTTGAAAATTGATATTTGTTTCGATTACGTGCGCAGGTGTCCGATTCTGAGTACGATGGCGCGGCCAGCCCTTGGGCCTTTCTGGTGGGATACTCCTCGGTGATTGGTACAGACATGTTCTTCCTCCCGGGTGTCATCCTCACCTTGATTGAGGTTGGCAACACAGACTACGACACAAGGGTGGACGCGTGGCGGGATGAGGGGTCCAAGGGGCGCAAGCCGCGCTACAGGTGGTTCCTACCATTCAAGGTGCGCCACAGACGGATTCCCAAAACCAGGCAATTTTGTGGAACCTTTTTCAGGATGAATGTGGCAGGTTATTTGGGGATATTGATCTCGCTGATCGAGGGGCCAGGATGGATGTGTGGCTGAAGGGCCAAGGGGTGCACGCATTATTACCAACCCACCCACCACTTGCAGGCGCACATCACCATGTCCTGGGCCTCCTGGGTGATGCTCTCGGGCAAGCCGTGCTGCTCCCTCTCGCGTCTTGCCTGCACCACCTTTGCCTTTGACCCAATTATTCCTAGGTCCTCAACATGGGGGGTGCCAACCACGCTAGACACAAAAAGCAGTACCAAAAGCAGTACCCACACATCAATTAAATACAAAAAAAAACCTTTTTTTTTCAGGCGCACAATATCATGTCCTGGGCCTCGTGGGTGATGCTGACGGGCAAGCTGTGCTTCTCCACCGCCTTCACCACCTTTGCTTTGGACCCCACAGTACCCCTCAACCTGTCCACAGCCGCCCAGCGCTGGGTGGTGTGGGTGCCCGCCACCTACGGCAGCATGTGCTTTGCCATGTTTGGCTGGGTGCAGGCCTCGGAGGGGGCGCACAGCCTGTGGAGGGGGCTGGTGCCCACAAATCGGAAGGACCTCACCAGGTAAATGGTGGTGAGGTGGTGTGGGGGGGTGGGGGGGGTATTTGGTGACAGCAGGTAGTGAAGGTGTGTGTGAAGTGGTGGGTTCTGGGCTGTGGGGGATGCGGGGTGTTTATCAAGGACCTGCAAAAAGTCGAGACCTTAATTTGGGACTTAAAACCCTACACAGGGGTCTGCTACAGCCCTATTGAAATCTTTGTGCAGCAGTTTCAGCTAGGGTAAGCTCCCTAGCTGAAACCCAGGAGCATGCTCCCAAGAGCACTTACTCATTCCAACCAAATGACCTGCTCAAGCTCTCTCAACGACCTTCCAAATCCCTTGTGTGCAGGGTTGGCTTCTGGGCGCCATGCACTGGGTTCTGGGGCGGTGTGTGCTTCACACTGGGCAGCGCTGCCTTTTTGGCCAAGGTGGGGCACTTTGAGGAGATGTCCTGGACATACACTGGGTGTTCAACTTCATCGGATACCTCATCGGCAGCCTGTTATTTGCCTTCAATGGGTGGTTGATGCTGCTGGAGATGTCAAACCCTTAGCAAGGGTGTCTTTGGGGGCGGGAGGGGAGGGGAGGGGAGGGTGGCATGGGGGCGCATGCGCTGCTTTTCAGGCAAGGGTGGGGGAGGGGAAACAGCCTGTCGCAAGGATCCAACTCGGATCCCGCTCAGTGAGTAAACCAGTTACAGTGTCACACAGGGGGCGTAGTGAGTGTATTCTTTCAAGCAACAAGCAACCGCATTTCAGCTTTAGGCGCTCTCACAGTGTCCAAGACAGTAGGAGGATTTCTTGGTATTCAGCTAGCGCCAAAGCTCAATTCAAGCCAGAAGCACAGCATGCATGCCATTATGTACAGGCAGTCAGTGGCAGCGTGACCCAACTTTAGGTACATTTTTCAATTTTGAACATACCAGCTAGACGGCATTCAAATCAATTCGATGAAAATCAGTGACATTTCAGCGCATGCAAGCAGTCAACGGGTGCCAATGGCAGTGGTTTTGATGGAAGGACGGATACAGGCAGGCTACTACAGTGGCCGTGGTTGGCATACCTTAGCCCAATTGGCAACACAAGTCACAAGAGAACCCTTCAAGGGTACGGCACGACTGTCAAACTTTATTGGCAAATCTGCCCGTCGGCGACTAGGAACATGCTTTATAAATAATATTAGAGACTCAGCGTGTCATAATGCAAGAGCCGTAGGGTGCTTCGCTGTGCTGGATGTTCAGCTCTCAGAGGCTGAGCTGAGTGTGGTAATGCTCAAATACAATCATCATGAGACTGAATCATAGATAATGTTACAGTACAGTACTGTAACTGGTCAATCAGGCAAGGGTGACGTATTGAAAAGTACAATGCTGCAGCGCTTGGCATCCATACCAGCCGCATTTTTCAACCAATTGGAAGCACCCCCAATCCTGGCATGCAGGCCAGCAACAACATTGGTTTGCAGAAAGTCCATAAATACGAGGGCACTACTGGGTACGTCAATTTATCAAGCGCTTGCCTCAATGCACAGTCATCCAGTCGTCCTTGTCAGGAGGAGATTTCAGCAAAATACTCAGTACGAAGGCTCGTCAGGCTCCAAAAGTCTAGTGTGCAAGTACTGCTCCTAAGTTCTTGCTATCAAGCCAACGTCGTCATGTGGAGCGCCCATGTTGAAATCAATGGTATCCCACTGAAAAGTTGGAAAGTCACAAATTTCTTATATAGCCATTTTTTCAATCTAGGTCAAGCAATGGCTCTGAAACACGGTAAGGATGAAAACTTCCTTGCTCTGCCCCCCATCTGCAATTTACCATTCAACCATGGTCATTCAATTTCGCCGCTACCATTTGGAGGCCTGAAATTGGTTTGGGTCGCCAAGGAAATGCTGGCGCATTTCTGCCACCCTGAAACTTTTCTAAATTCGTTTGTCTGCCCTGCGGGAGCGACCCTAAACCCTAAAAGTGATTGTCAACTTGACTGTGTAGCCTATGGCCTGCGCCTGCCTCGCCACAATGCTTATCCAACCCCAAAACCCTTCATTAGGGTCCAGGCATTATGCCCTGAAGGCCGCCCCCTGGATGGCGCGCGGCCTGCGCCCGCCCTGCCCCCGGTGGCCCCCACCACCCGCCACCGCCGCCAGCACCGCCCCCCCGATCGACGCCGCCACCCCCACCGACACCGCCGCCCACAGCAGCAGGTTCCCAAGCAACCCCCCACCACCACCGCCACCACCCACCACCACGCCGCCGACATACTCCTCACACGCGTCATGTGCTTCCTCGGCAGCTTCCTCTTCAGCGGCAGCATCCAGGCCAGCCAGGGCTTCACCGAGGAGCTCCATCTGGGCTGCGGCAAAGGCGCACACCTCGGCGTCGCCGGCCGCGCGGGTCTGCTTGAGCCGCTCCGCTGCTTCGGCGCCGCCGCCCTACACATAGGGACGATAGTGGCGCTGTTGGTACACGTCTGAGGTGCATGTGCTTAGGTGGCGTGCGCGGTGATATAGAAACGCAGCCATCTTTGCACAGGTGCTGAAGTAATAGGGTGATGTAGAAGGGTTTTGAAATTTAGTGCAAAATGCAAATATGCAATTGTACGCAGCGGTTAATTATTTTTTAGGCGTTAAGTTATTATTTTGGTACTGAGTTAAATATAATGAGAATATCAGCGTTTTCTTGTGACAAGTCAGCCTGCTGTGTGTTCCTACCGCCTCCTGCAAGATGGCCTCGCACTCCTCCGTCAGGGCCCCCATGCGCTGCTGGTGCGCGGCAACCAGCGCAGCCAGGCGTGCCCTCAGCCCCTGCCCCGGGCCGCCATCCCCGCCCACATCCCGGTACGCCGCCGTGGCCACCACATGGCGCGCATGCAGCTCCCGGTGCGCGGCGGTGCGGGTGGCCAGCATGTCCCGGAGCGATGCCGCCTCGCGCTGCGCCGCAATATACATGCAAATCAGCACTGCCGCTGATTATCAAGGATTATATAGACCACCATCATTGTACACCCATACTCTGTGAAGATCACTATTCTTCTATATTGATGTGAATTTACTACTTGTAAATTACGCAGACCAACTGCACATGGAAACAATCCTACGTGATCGCTGCAATCGTTCCCAGTGAGGGGGTGTTTTATATCCCCTAGTCACACCCCATCACCAGGCATTCCCCCCACCTGCGATGCTTCCAGCTGCACCACCAAGGTGTCGTGTGAGGCGGACAGCTGGTCCAGCTGCGCCTGAGCATCCGCCAGCTGGCGCTGTGCGGTCAGCAGCTGGGTGCGCGCCTCCTGGAGGGCGGAATCCAGCCGGCTGCACTCCTCCTCAGCATCCGCCAGCTGGTTCAGTGCAGATTCCTGCACGCGCGCCGAGCAGAAGTGGATCATACTTTAACCGTTGGTTCAACCTTTGGGAAAAATCAGCAAAAATACTGATTCCAGCTGCAGCAAAGTGGGTACGGAGACTTTGGATTTGTCAAGGAGTGTGCAGATCAACTGTCCTTCTGTAGGTCGGGTTCCAAGTAACTGAGTGATTCCCCCTCAGCACCCACATCACAAGGCCACACCAGCACCCGCCTGGAACGATTTGTGCACCGCGATTTCCTAGATTTCCCCACAGAACTGACTACATTGCCAGGCCACCGTGGGCTTTGGTTCCTGCATAGCCTGCAGCACGCACCTGGAACGACTTGTGCACAGTCGCGCTGCCCCGCAGGGCCGCATGCTGCGCCTGTGCCTCCGCCAGCTGCGCCGCCAGCTCCTGCCTCGCCACCTCCCCGGCGGCCATCTGTTCGTGCAGGCTGGAGCACTCGTTGCTCGCCGCCTCGGTTTGCTCCATGAGCGCTGCATGGGCTGCGGACAGCGCTGCCACCTACGCATGGCGTATATGTTACAAAATTGACCGTTCAAATTACATTATCTACATTGATTTCTGTCAACACATTCACGTTCAAGCATTTTTCTGTGTGTCAAGAGTGGATGTAATAGCAAGGTCAAGCTGTGGAAACAGTGCTGCAGCTCGACTGTGGAGTGCTTGCCAAGCATGTGACATGCCAGGTAACATGCTAGCCATGCTTCCTATGCAGATAGAATTGCACACAGAGCGGAGTCCCACAAGCTCGTCCAGGGCCCCATCAACAGACTTCAACTCTCCTTATACCAGTTTGGTCAGTTGCAGTATAATGGGAAAACTCTACTACGTAAAGGGAAGTCAACAACCCTGAGCACAGGCCCCACCTGCTCCTCCCGCATTGCGCTGTGCTCCTCCAGTGCCGCATCCATGTGGTTGCGCAGGCGCTGCAGTGCGGACTCAGCGGCCTCTTTTTGCTGCAGCAGCTCCTGTGGGGCGGGTAAATTATTATCATTAGAATGCATTTTGAAAACAAAATAGCTTCAAGAAATATTTTGCGCCCTCCTGCTGCTGAAGCAGCTCCTGCGGGGCAGGTTTTTGTATTTTCTATAGGCAGCTTTGATATACAGTATTGCTTCAACATTTTCTTTTAGGGAACATATATTTTGTTTTCAAATGGACTGTGGGTCGTCCCAGAGCTTTTCCTCTGGCAAAAGGTGGGTGGGTCGGCCCACAACAGTTGGGTGGTATCGAGATATGGCCCTGCCATCTTCACCAACAGTAGAAGTTGATTTACGCACGGCCAGGGCTTAAGCTGCAAGTGCCCACCTGCATCTTGAACGTGGAGTCGTCTAGCTCCCTTGACATTGCCTGTATGGCCTCCTGCTGGTGCTCGCAGTCGCAGCGCAGCTGGTCAATCACGCGCTCCTGATCTTGGACCTGCTGCTCGCTGGCAAGCGCCTGTGCCTGGACCTCAAGCTGCACATAGAGAGGCGCAATTAAAAAAGAATATAAACCAATGGATAGAAAATCGTTTATTTTCAAATGTTTCACCCCATGCTGCTCCTGGACCTGCTGCTCGCTGGCAAGCGTGTGTGCTTGCACTCCGAGTTACGGATCCACGAGGCTTTGCATTGCATTGTGTGGCTCTTGCAGGGACACATGGCACAGTCAGGCACTGCCTGCAGCCACATGCAGCTTTGCATTGCATGAAACCAAGCAATTCATGTCGAACCAATTTTACCTTTGCCCGCATCAGCTCGTCCTTTGTGTGCGTTGCCTTGAGCTTCTCGTTGGTGATGCGCGCAAACTTGGCATGGAGCTCCTCGTACTTCTGCAATCCCCAAATATTAACAGGGATTTAGGGCACCGCATTTTATGAAACTTGCAAGGCAATGCTGATGAGGACCTCTGAGTGTGACACAATCCAATGGGTTGTTGCCCAATCATTCAATTCCAATTGGAAATTCAAACCGCCAGCAGCCCGTGTCCAATTTACCGGCATGGTCTAGACTGTACCATGTCCTGACTATGAATTGTGCGTGACCATGCAGCACTCACCTAGATTGCCTTTGAGCAATGGGGATGCATACCCAGCAACACCAACCTGACTACATGATGCTTTCATGCAAGCTGGAGAATGGACTTATCCCAGCACATGCTAACCTGGTTTGGCGTGGCTTTTTCCCATGCAGAAAAGTCTCATCATGATCATGACATGACGAAGCATTCACCTTTTGCAGCTTCTCCTGAGTGTGGCTGGCCTCCCTTTGGAGGGCCTCAATCTGAGACTCCAACCCCACCACTTGCTGGCTCAACTCCTAGGCACCGGGACAATAAACTAAGGTCAGTCGCTGACTAAACCGGTCTCTGACATGGAAGCCTTTGACAAAGGAAGATGCCAGCAAGGGGCCTCTCTTGTCATCGCAACTTTGCCGCAGGCGGTGGCAACAGTCAATGCAGGTGCATTTAGGCAGGAACTCACCTGTCCCATGCGGTGGTGGTGCAAGGCCTGCTGCCTGGTCTGCTCCAGCTCGTTGGTGAGCTTGCTGTTGTCGGCCAGAGCCTGGGCAATGGCCTGCACAAGACCACAGCGCGCTAATAGCAACTTTCACAACAATAACCACAACACCCTTGCGAATGTCGCACATGACACAGGTGCGCAGCATAATGCTGCATGTGGATCCTGCTTGTAGGATAGACAAGCCAACGCCGCAACTGCCCAATGCACCGTCATGATGGGTACATGGTTGTCGAGGCTGTACCACTCCTTGGCCAATGGTAGCATGCATGAAGCCCTTCAATTGGCCCAACATCATCTACACGGATCCTGCACTTCACACACAGGTGCACAACACCAGCCAACGTTCTGTCAAGGTTCTGTGGGTGCGCAACGTGAAGGTAACGTCATTGGAGACTTCCCCGCTGCATGCCTTAGGGTTTAAGGTTTATGGACCCTGCTGGGTATGGTCCATGCATACGTCCCATGCCGCTACTTTCCGGTGCGCACCGTGGTGGTGATGTCGTTTGAGTTCTTTGAGACTTCTCCCCTGGAGTCCACCTCCTGCTTCAGCCTCTCTATCTCACCCAGCAGCACCGCGTTCTGCTGCTCCAACCGCGTGTAGCTGGCCTGCAAAACAGCACAAGCCAACGCCATCACTGACAGAAATAAATTCTGATCTGGCTTTGTTGCCGGTATGCAAGAAATAATAATCACTGAGAAAGAGGGTGGTGGGGAACAGGGGTGTTTTATAACCCTCCTGCCAGATTTTGCAATTTCATCTTGCCACCAACTGTGGAATGCCACATGGCCCTGCTACCTGGCAGCAATTTCTGAAGGACAGGATTGCACGGCGCGTGGCCACAGTTGGGGCATGCGATCCTGTGGGGGTTATAACTGCAGATGGAGGGGTATGCCTTTTTCAGGGCAAACAGGAGAGGATCATGGCGCACCTCTACTGTCCGCAGCTGAGCTTGGTACCTAGTTGCTTCGTCAAAGAAGTCCAGCGTAGAGTCGGTTGCGCTGCGTGGGCTGCTCTCGCCCCCCTCGTCTGAACCAGTACCTGAAGCAACAAGCAGCTGCGCATCAGCACCATTGGGCCTTGCCGCATAGCCTGTTGTGCCCCTTTCAGTAAAGACCGTACACATGGCTATTCTCAGGACTATCTCGTTGTATATGGCTGCCCTCACGACTATTCCATGTACATGGCATTCAAGGTTGTGAGCACAAATAGACATATACATGAGATAGTCTTGTCCACATGGTGCTCACATACATGAAAACGTCTTGAGAACACCTTGTTAGCCTGCACACTATGGTGGTTTCAGGAACCACGGTTTATCCACAAGCTGTACCTGTGGTCGTGCTCTGGCCACTTGGTGTGGAGAAGAAGCTTGGGGAGCTCTTAGAAGGGAGCCTCAGCCTTGGGACCGAGAGGGAGATGTTTGTGATCGGAGAAAGGGCCTGGCGACCCAGGTTTGGCCCAGACCCCGGAGTCATGATGTTGGGAGTGGATTTTGGGGTCTTGTAGGGCGTGTTCTCGTCAGTGGCTGCTGCTGCTGCTGGGTACACGCGCCTCAGCTGCTCCATGGCGGTGGCATCTGGGGCAGCGCCAGCAGCTGCAGGAAAGCAAAAGGTCAAGGGTTTGGGATAAGCCTTCTGGAAAATGTTCCAACAATGGTACCAATAAAGAATCTAATCCCAAGTCATGTATGGGGGCTGCTGATTGCAGACAGTGGGTAGCATGAGAGACAACACCAGGGGCTGCAATAAACCATGGACAGTCAGCTGCTCAACAGCAGTAGTATTAGGAACAACCCCAGCAGCTGCAGGAAATCAAGGAGTCAACTCATGTATGCATGCCACTGCACGCTGACAGTGTGTAGCATCAGAGACAACGCTAGAGGCTGCAAGAAGCCACGACAATAAAATTGCAGGTCATGTATGCATGCCACCTAAGTTGCTGTCAGTAACAGCTGCCATGGCAAGAGTGCATTGCGGTGACTGGCGGTAGGACTCAGTGAAACATTTGTCAAATCATTGTTATTCATATCCCGCAGCCGAGTGGCGTTACCTTGCTTGGCTGCACTTCCAGGCTTGGGGGGTCTTGGGACACTGCCAGCCTTGGGGGTGAACGCATTCAATGCGCCACCACTGCTACTGCTACGCAGCGAAGGTGAGAAAGATGACGTGCCATTTGCAGAGCCCCTCCGGTTTGAGCCCCCAGACTCGGTTCCAGACAAGGAACTGCGCCTAGCTCTGGCCTCCATTGTCTCTGGGTGACTGCAGTGACTGACGAAGCTGAGCTGAGCACAGTGGGAGTGCAAGGCACCAAACTTGCCACCCGATATACAACAACCACTGAGTGGCGGAGACGAGGTTAAGAGATACCCGGTCAGTTTCAATGCTACGCCGATGGGAAACCTGGGTTGCGAGAATCAGCACTATCCGAGACTGGCACACAACTACCCCTTCACAACGCCAGGCCAGACTACAAGCCTGGAACATTCCCTGACGTGCCGGAACCTCGTATTGCAAGGCTGCATCACTGAAACGGAGAGAAAGCAGGCTTTTGCTTTGACTTGACTCTTGCGTTGACTCGCAAAGGAGAAAAATCCTGGATTTAAAAATAAACAGATTCGAATTTCAAACAAAATAACTTTACAACATTTGGAACGCAGTTGGTTTGCCTTACATAAGCCAACTTAAAACAACTAGGACCGTCAATCCACTGGTAGCCAGCTTGTCAATTTGGAGCGCTGTGGCGTGACCTGTGCCTAGCCTGTGTGCCTTTCACCTTGGTGACTTGAGTGGTGGGACAGCATCTGCGGGCTGCTGATGAGGGGCGCTTTCCTGCAACAGCTGTCGTTTGCTGCCAACAGGCTAGCAGCCACACCAAGTGTCGCCCCGACACTTGCAAGGTGATAACCCTGGACTCTCAGGAGTGGCGCTGGACGTTTGCTCCTGCAGAGCAACACAGGCGTTTGGTCCCAACGTACTGACCAATTTGCCTGGTGCAATCACATACAAGCTAGGGTCTGCATCTGTTCTACTTCTATAAGGAACAAGCACTGTGTGAACACATCGTGGGTACCCAAATGGAGTGGGCCATTGTCCCCGGGGTCGCCTCCTTCTAGTGACAGCCTTTTCTCTGTATCGCAGGCGAACCCTGGTGCCCTTTGCTTCAACTACTGCAAGTATGGGCCAGCAAGTTGAAGGGTAAGCTTCTTGATCTATTGTGAATTCGAGAACGTGCCCCGTTTGATCGAACATGGAGCATCTTGGTATATGCATGCATGCCGAGGGGTCATGCATATGCTGCACTTGTCCATTGCGTATGCATGCATGCCCAATCCCGGATCAACCTTGGTCTCAATATGGTTGCAGTCCTATACGCTTACTTGAGCGCATGCATGCATATACAAACCCTTGCCAGGTACCTTTATGCAAGTCGGGGATATGGGTAACTGGGTGTAGTAATGTGAAGGAAGCTGGCTGCACGACATTGTATGGAAAGGTCACAAGCAACTTTTGCACACAAATAATTCCAAACCCGCGAAGGCATGCAAGCAGTTGCGGCCAAAGGTGCACAAAAAATCAACTGCTTATGTACTGGTGCAGAATGCCTTGCAAGCTGCACGTTGTACTTTGCTTCGACCCATTGTTGACGTGGTGGTGGGTGGCGTTTTTTCAGGGATTCACTGGCTGGCAATACCACCCCAGGCAGCACTCGGCCCAGCAGAAGGAGTAGCCTGGGCGCAATGGCCCCCGGGACTGCACCCATCCCCGCGGCTGTACCAATTCCCGGGGCTGCACCCACCGAACCACCACCAGCCGCAGTAGAAGGGGTGCAATTAGAACCAAAGAAACGGGGGAGAAAGGCCAAGCCCAAAGATGATGCAGGGGCTGCGGCGGGGGCTGCTGCTGGGGTGCCAGGGGACAATGGCGGCGAACCAAAACCAGCGGGGAAGAGGCCCAAGAAAGTTGTAGTGCCTCCAGGTGAGTATGTCACGCCCGGGTGCATACATAGGACGAGAACATGGCATTATGCTCAGCATGGTGCATCAGTAGGACAATGGCGGAACATCCAGCAACATCAACAGTAAGATGTTCATTTGGTGTTTGTATGCAAAACGCCATGCTGCACAGCACGTTACCAGTATTTCATTCATGTGGTGTTTAAGTGCAACACGCCCATGCTCATGCTTCCCAGCACAAAGTTGTCCATCATTACCCGCTTTCGAGTTGCATTGCTGGTGGCAAAATTGCGCTGAATTGTATGCTCGCACTTGAGCCAATGGTGTGCATTGGCTGATGCCACTCCCGGTGTATGAACCCAGCATGCGACCGCCCTACACAAATCCCTTCCTAAGGTTTTATCTCACCAGTGTGTAACGCATGTTTGTACTGCTGTTGCTAGGCCCGGTGTATGAGCCCAGCATGCGGCCGCCGCCCTACACCGGGGAGGCATGCAGGGTGCTGTGCTGGAACGTGGCGGGGCTCAGGGCGCTGCTCAAGAAGGTACAGGGTTTGGGAGACCTCTGTAGGGTTTGACATAAGACCTTACAACGCTGTGCGTGTTGCAGTTCAGAATATGCCAATTGCATCCCACATTACCCCTTTTTAAAGCCAATCCCCAGACACCTTGCATGACCTCACTGCATGCCAGTCCCCATTGCCCTTCCCCGCCACATGCCAATCCCCACACACCACTCCTCACCCCCCACAGGACCCCAGCGCACTGATTTCCTTAGTGGAGCGGGAGGGTGCGGAGGTGGTGTGCCTCCAGGAGACCAAGCTGCAGTGCAAGCACGTGGAGGAGGTGGAAACCCTACTAGGGTTTCCCTCCCCCTGGACCGTGCACTGGAGCTGCTCCACCGCCAAGCTGGGCTACTCGGGGACTGCCATACTGTCAAAGTGGGTCTTTAAACCCTAAACCCTAGTAAGGGTGATAGTATGTGTATCAGAAGTATAGCCAGATCATCATTCACCCTTGCATTGTTTGCGCCACCCTGGAACCCTAGCACCAGCTGTAAACCCTCATTTTTTTATATTTCATAACAAAATAAGTTTTACTTAAACTATTTACTCTTTATAAAAAAAAATAGACATTTTTTAAAAGTAAAAATACTTCAATAGGATTTCCCCCATCCTGGACCCTACACAGGAGCGGCTTTGGTCCCATGCTGGGCTAGTGGGGGACTGCCATACTGTCAAAGTAGGGCAAAACCCTAAACCGGAACCCTAGCACAACCCTAAACCCTCTGCTTGGGCTGGATTGACACATTCCAGGCCAGCTGCACAGGAGAGAAAGGCAGATGGCCTGTGGTAGGCATTCGGCCGTAATGCTAGGGTTTGGGCATAAGGCGTGTGGCGCGTTTAAGGCAGGATGGCATCTTACAGGGTTGGAAACAGCGTTCCAGGATGCTCTGACCCCACATACCATCCTTGTCAATCTCCTAGCAGCCTCTTAACCCCTCCCAACCCCCGCTCGCAGGTCCAAACCGCTATCCGTCACCCAGGGGATTAACGCGGATGTGCACGACGGGGAGGGGAGGGTGGTAACAGCGGAGTTCCCTTCCTTTTTCCTGGTGAGCGTGTATGTGCCAAACTCTGGCGATGGGCTCAAGCGGCTGGACTACCGCACACAGGAGTGGGACACAGCGTTCGCTGCCTACATCAAGGTGCGGAGCCTGATATAGGGCACATGTGTAGGGTCTGGAGAGGGGCAAGCCGTGTGTGCGTGGCAGGGACATCGAAGAACTTGCACATGAGAAGGAATGGGCAAGCACAGTATGCATGCAAATGCGCGTCTTCTGTGATGGAACCAGCACCTAGGTGTAAGAAAACCAACGCTTGACAGGCTAAGGCATGGTTGTTTGGTTGGATTTTGGCTGTCCAAACCCTGATGTAGGCAAAACAAGAGAACCAGAATTCAAATACCTCAACCAGGGAACATGTGTATTTGCATGATAAAGATGATGGCTGTTCAATTGCTGAACCCTAATTTAGGGTTCTTTCTTCCAGGGCCTGGAGCGCAGCAAGCCTGTGGTGGTGACTGGCGACATGAACTGCGCGCACCAGGAAATCGACATCCACGATCCCAAGGGGAACAAACGGTCAGCGGGGTTCACGCAGGTGGGGAGGAACCTGACTTTATGATGAGTTGCCGTTACCTGGATTCAGCACACTCATTCCCGCAGTACTCTCATGCACAGTCGCCCTGCAGCCCCTGCAGCCCACATTACCGCTGGAACTGGGTCAAGGGTTGCAAGGGTCCCTGCGCATAGGACCAGGGCACAGCACATATCTTATTTTACAGGTAATGGGCATTACCTGTCACTGCCGTGCGACTCCTTTGGCCAGCACCTGGTTGTGGGGGATTATTTTTAAACACAACATGTTTTTGAAATACATGCATGATGTATAATAGCAAGTATTTCCCCCATTTGCAGGAGGAGCGCGACTCCTTCAGCCAGCACTTAGTGGGGGGCGGGCTGGTGGACGCTTTCCGACAGCAGTACCCAGGGGTGGTAGGATACACATACTGGAACTACCGCACCAGGGCAAGGGCAAGCAACAAGGGGTGGCGGCTTGACTACTTCCTGGTGCGTGGGGTTTGACCTAGGGTCTGGCTTAAGGTTTGGGTTAGGGTTTGGCCTAGGTTGTGAGAGATGTGCAACTGCATGGGTGGCGGCTGGACTACTTCCTGGTGCGTAGGGTTTGAGCTAGGGTCTGGCCTAGGGTTTGGCGTAGGTTGTATGAGAAGTGCGGCTACGTGGGTGGAGGTGGGGTGTAGTGTGTAGCGTAGGGTTTGCTCCGCAGAATTATCTGCTCAGGGTTCTGTGTGCACTATCGAGTGCCGTGGCAGGGTTAATTCTGGGCGCGAGCAAGCAACAAGGGGTGGAGGCTGTACTAAAACCTTGTCACTGCCAATCATTCATTGCCGCGCTCCGATGAGCATTCCCTGTATTCACCCAATCTGTGCCACATGGTTGTCGATTTCAAATATCTTTTCCCAAATGGTACCATCCAATTACCATCCGATTTTCAATTTGGTTTGCAGGTGTCTGAGTCCCTGTATGGTCAGGTGCACGACTGCTACCACCTGCCAGAGGTGCAGGGGAGCGACCACTGCCCACTGGGGATTGTAATCAAGCTGCGATGAACTCCCGGGAATCGACGCGTTGGAAGCATGTGACTCAGAAATTGAACCTGGCTTGGGTTACTAGATGCCTTCCAAATGCGTGCACAAGGCGGCAAAGCAATATCAAGTACGCATAGCCCTCAGTCCTGGAAAGCCGTCACCCGGGGGGGTAAGATTGGCAGGGAGCAATCCATTAATATCTTGCAACCGTTGCAAACAATACATTGGAAAGCTGTGATGCTGATTGTGCAAACTTGAAGTGTTAATATCGGTATGGCATTCATCAATCCCGTCACACACATTATACATAATGTTTGCATGTTTGTCAAACTTTTAAAAATGTGTACCCGCTCAGAAGGAGCAATAAAATTACCTGCAGTACATTCTATCAAGTTGCGACAGGCATGCCATTTGAATACAAAATGGGCAATCTCTACTAGCCGCAAACGTACCTTTTGAATCAATTTGGTGACCATTGGAGGGTGAGTAACTAACAAACTTCCGTAGCTATTCCAACATGCTTGATAAAATACATGTATCGCATTTCGGCGATAAAGCCCACGGTGGTCATGAGTCAATTATCACGACATGCCTTGTGCCACCCAGCCCTGTCCTGCTTAATATCATAATATTATACAGTGGGAGCCACTTAACTGAGTAAGGTTTGTCAAATACCATGTCGAGCCGAAACCACCTGCACCCATCAGGGCCTGCTTACTTGGCTAACTTAGTTTTTATTGGCCCCCCAAGAGAGGCCACGGCTTGACAGGTTGAGTTTAAACTGGTCAAGGAAAGTCATACACCCCCGAATGCATATGCATGCCCTATAAAAAGGATGCGAATGGGGCGCGAGGCGCAGCGGAGCGCACGGAGCGCACCCGCACGTAGCACTTTGCACCTTTGACCCAAAACCCAAAGGCAAAAGGGATACGGCCCGAGGTAAACGCCTGTGCTGTGTGCAGGCACGCCGGTAGTGCAGGGTGCCTGTCAGAGCCTCGATGGCCGTTGACTGCAGAATTCTCTTCGAAGTGGGTCCGTTTAAATGCGCACAGTGCGTTCTCCACACCCTACCGTAGTCTGCAAAGCTGGCTTAGAACTCAAGTTAGGTATGTAAGATAATTTCTGAAAGCAAGTACGCTGGCCAATTGGTTCGTCAACCGTCGCTGTAACTTTATTTCTGGAGGTCATAGGCAAGACATGTGCCAGCTTGCTGACCATGGCTGACCGGTACTGCTCGGAACCTAGCAAATAACAGCCTGAAGAGGGAACCACAGGAGCTGAACGGTCCCAAAAACCGAGGTTTAAATTGTAAAGAATCTTTCGCGCGAGAAGACGCCCATCGCGTTGTGCCTTGGAGAACATCCTGGGCATCAAAGTGCCACCCCCATTTTCGCCCAGTAAAACCTTACTCGATTACGTGGCACCCACTGTATATATATGCAAGCGTGTGTGTGTGCGGTACCTAGGGTGGCATTCCCCACCCGGGTCGCAGTTACCTCCGAGGTTGAGTTTTTGAACTACTTGTAGCACACCTTTACTTGGGCTGACTGTAACTGTGATTGGTGTTCGTTGGCTCGTCCTAGAAGTAGGGATTCAGGTCCCATGGCCATTGGCATGAATAGGGTCTCGGTAATTTTACAAGGGTTTTAGACCGACGGTCTGTAAGTCCTCGGTCGACCTGACCAGGGGTTGCGTCCACGACAACATTACCTGAAGTGGACAGTGGACAGTGCACCGCCCACATTACACGTGTACAAGCGCATCCATGAATAAAGTATTGCGGCAAACCGAGCCCAGTTTGTTTGCAGCAGACCGTGCAAACGATTATGTGCCATATAGCATCGTTGCTCCATGCAATTTGGCTTCAAGTTGAACGTATGTATCTCACCCTGTTGGAACCCAACAGCACCGGCGCCTTTGCCTGGCTAGGTGCAAAAGGCCCCAGGTTCAAGAAAGTACATTTTTAAACCTGACCAGTCATCTGTTGGGTTATGATGTATGTTACAATTTATCGACACCTCCTCCCTCCCCCCACCCCCGTGTAAAGCACAGCAAATACTAGGCCACAAGAACGAAGAAATAAAGAAAGGAACGGAACGGAACGCCTCAGCACACGGCGGCACACCACAAGCCAGCAATGGTGAAAAACAGACAGGCCGGGCAGCGCTGCGCAACATGGCGTGGGGACAACAACAAACAACAACACAATGGTCAATCCCACAGGCCTATAGTCCAGCGAACGATAGTATACACTGTGTGCAAAAGTGCACCAGCAGCATTTTAAAATGCACATGAAACCTACACAAAGGGCCAAATCATACGACCAAACACGCGGCTCACCCCCCCCACCAGCTGGATCCACAAATCCCGCAGATGCGAGACCCCCCACTCCCACCCATTCTGCCCCTCCTCCCCACCACCACCACCCACATCCCCATCCACCACCACAAAGGTGCTGGAAAAACCCTTGTAGGGTACCACCCGCTGCAGTAGGGTTTTGTAGTGGCCGAAGTGCGCCAGGCGGTACACCCCTGGGGTGGTTTTCTTGGGGATTGTCCAAGTGACTGTGGCAGTTGAGGTGGCAGACACTGACCAGGGGCGGGACCAATGGAAGAGGGTGCTCCAATGGGAATCGCCGTATTCCTGCAAAATGGACATTTGTTTTTATTGCCCATGTGGCCGAGGCAATTGAGGTGGCAGACAGTGGCCAGGGGCTGGACCAATACAAGAGGGTGCCCCAATGAATTCACCATATCGCTGCAAATGTGAAGGGGTGTTGGTATTACGCAGGTAAGGAAGGAATTGGTTGGGTAATTATTGGGTGTGCGTATTGTTGTAGTTAGAGGCAGCAGCACATGGATAGTTGCTGGTTGTTTCCGCCCTTGCCACCGACACAAACGCCACCCACCTGCACCCACTCTTCCCCCTCCTCATCGTATCGCTCCACCGCCAAAAATGTGCCCCCCAGCATTTGATCATTGCGCGGGCACCCTGCATGGAATGTGGCAGCCACCCTGGCCCCCGCCCGGAAAGGACCCCGCGCCACATCTGCCACCAGGCCCCCGAATTCTGCCCCCGGGGGGACCAAATCCACCACCACGGGAGTCAGCAATGAGATTTGGCGGGAAATCAGGCTGGGCGGGGGTGCGCCGGTGGGCAGGGTCTGGTTGCGCGCCATGGAATGGGTGAGACGCACAAACTCCTGCGGGTGAAGCAGGGCATTTGCAAGGGTTTTGGTAGGGTTTTTTATAGGATTCTGGCAGGGTATTGGCAGGGACTTCAATTTGAATGGAGGTCTCATCAATGACTCGTCCATCCAGCTTTGTGGCAGCCATACCACTCTGCCCCAGCATTTTTTTTACACGTAAAGAATAGACATGCCCCCTTATCGTTTACGATAGGGTTCCTAAATGTATGGCGTTTGGTAGGGTGGAGGGGGCAAAGGGGGTAGGTAAGCCAAGGGCCACGTGGGCTGACTTACTCCAGCAGGACCTCAAGTCGCGTGGGATCAATAAGTGGTTCAAACAGTGCCAGGAAAGAGCTGCGTGGCGCCGCATGTGCAAGACCGACTGCTAATCTGGCTGCATTGCTGGAATGCATGTAGCTAATTAACTATGGCCCCCTCCACTCCTACCCAGTCTTCCTTACCTGGATGTATGCCCCCAGGGTATGCGGCCCATACAGCGTGAACGCCCCCTCATATCGCTGATGCTGATACTCCTCCCATGTAGTCACATAGCTGCTGTACACGTTGCTCAAACCAGCAACAATGGGCACAAGGTTGTCGCCCCATGCGCCGCGCGCCTGCGGGAAAAAGGGCTTGCTAGGGCTTCTGGAGTGTGATGTGGTAGGGTTTTCTAGGGTTTTGGTGCTGGCACTCTTCCACGATGGTTGCCCTGTACCTGCAAGAAGAGATCTTTCCTTCGCTAGGTTTTCAGGAGTATGGATTGGTAGGGATTCAGTAGGGTTCTATACACAGGGGCTTCCACTAGGGTGTTGGTGCCAATACTCATCCCCGTGTGGCAACATACATGCTGTTGTAATATTGCTCAGACCGGCAACAATGGGCACAAGGCCACGCACCGCGTGCCTGCGCGAGGAGGGTTTGCTAGGGTTTTGGGGGATGGATTGACAGGGTTTAGTGCCTGTGCACGGTCGTTTGCGAGGGTTGTTTTCGTGCTGGGTTCCCTCCCAGGTGTCACATAGCTCCTGTACACATTGCTCAGACCAGCAACAAGGTAAACCAAGACCTGGACACTTTCCTTAAGGTTGTCCTCCCCTCTCACCTCCTTGTACACCGCCTCCCTGACCCTCCTCCCCGCCATGGTGGTCAGGGTACCAGGCACTTTCTCCCACCCCAGCCCCGCCCGTTATTTCCTCAAGGCCTCAATAACCTCCATCAGGGTTTATAAAGCACCTTACACGCTTTTCCTTGAGTTCACTTCCCTCTTACCTCTGCATACACCGCCTCCCTGAGCCTCCTCCCTGCCATGGTGGTCAGCTCACCAGGCACAGCCAGCAGCAGCAGCTGGCCGATGCGCAGGATCTGGATCTGAACCACGGAGGGGGTCCTGTAGCGGCAAGGTGGTTTCATTTGAACAGCTCATTGGCTCTGGATTTGGATTTTCAACTTTTGCAATCGACCCAGTCCAGCATCTGGCTGTATTGCTGGAATGCAGTTCAGTGATCTAGCCCAGCACGACCAGGCATGCACTGTTTGGATTCTGCCTCATCACAACAAGCCTGACATAAATCCTAGCCCAAACCCTAGGCGTGCCCCTGACCAGAACCCTAGCCTTTACCCTAGTGCGCACCATTCGTAGGGCAGCGTCATCTCCCCTGTACCCAGCAGGATTGGCTTGGGCTCTTTGAGCAAACCCTAACAAAACCCTAGACTAAACCCTACGGCGCACCACTCATAGGGCAGCGTCATCTCCCCTGTGTCCAGCAGGATTGGCTTGGGCTGGTGGCACGCCACCTGGCGGGGTGTGGGCTCCTTGATGAAACCCTTGACTAGGTTCCAGAAGGCGGTGCCGTTGGTGGAGCCCTGCTTGAAGTCAAACTGGCCGGGGCCTGCGGGCAAAGGGACAAGAGTAGGATCAATAAACGCTCCTTACTTTGTCATTTCCTTTGTTACCTTTTCTGCGCGTCTAACATGCTAGGAATTTTGCAAGCTGGCGTGACCCTACTGTACTGTTGGATCAAATCCTTGACTAGGTTCTAGAATGCGGTGCCGTTGTTGAAACCCTGCTTGAACGTGAACCCTTCTGTAGGGTTTAACACCGAAGCGTTCTGCATTCCCCACCCACGCTCCCTCCCTTCTACACCACCCCCCTGATGCAGTCATGGTTTACCCCCTCTTTAATGCACCATCACCACCACCACCACCACCCACGCACCGTCAGTGGTCCCTGCCGCAAAGCTGTACCCCATGGCGGCAGGGCACGTCACCCCCTGCCTGGTATACCCACTCTCATGCACCAATCACCACGCACCGCCACTACTAAAATACAACAGTGAAGCACCACCACCACCACCACCACCACTACACCACCACCACCACCGCCGCCACGCACCGTCAGTGGTCCCCGCCGCAAAGCTGTACCCCATCGCCGCGGGGCACGTCACCCCCTCCCTGGTATACCCGCTCTCATGCACCACCACCGCCCGCATGTCCAGATAGGCGTGGCGGGAATCGATCGGACCGGTCACTCGGCTGCCCTCCTGGTGCCAGAGCGCTTTGGCGGCGTTCAATTGGCGCACGGCGATGATCCGAGTCGATTCAAACTCATCGGGCCAGCCTGGTCCCCTGCCTAGGCACAGCTCGCTGCGCCCATTGCAGGTGCTGCACGGGTGTGGGTGGGGGGTTGATATTACCGTTGTGGTGAGAGGAATGCGCAGCAGTGTGCCTTGTAGCCACTGTCACATTGTGAAGTGACTTGTGTTTGCGTGAAAGGAAATGGGGCGGGGGTGGGATTGGGGTGGGTGGGGCGGGGGTGGGCCAAAGTCTTTGATGCAGTTTTGCAAAAGCCTAATTGCGCATGTTCAAACCCTAAACCCTACTCCCTGAACACATCAAACCCTGCACCTGTGGATGGCGTGGCATGGCGGCATGTGTCCTCTACATAACCCTGACTGCATGCCCTCAAAACCCTAAACCTTGTTGTAACCCTTACCTTGCACAAATTCTCACATGTGAACGGCGTCGCATGGCAGCACTATCCACTCCAAAACCCTAAATGCATGCTCTAAAAACCTAAACCTTATCCTTGTCCAAACCCTCACCTGTAGACGGCATCACATGGCAGGCCTGTGTTGCTGCAATACCCTAAACTGCGGGTGCCCAGAACCTATATCTTAAACCGTAACCACGTCAAACCCTCACTTGAGGATAGCATCGCATGGCACGCCTGTGTCGTTTCAAAACTCTTAACTGCAAATGATCAAAGTTCAAAAAATATAAGCCCTAGAATTATCAGAAGCCTCACCTGTGCACGGCGCCGCATGGCAGCAGTACCCATTCCAAAACCCTAACTGTGTGCGCACACAGCCCTAAACCCTACCCACGTCAAAACCCTCACCTGTGCACGGCATCGCATGGCAAGCCCGTGTCGTTACAAAATGCCCCCAGCACATTGGGCGAGGTGTCCCCCACATTTGCCTGCGCAAATGCGGCCACAAACCCAGGGTGCCCTGTGCCCTCTGCCCATTCCTCCATGAATTGCGCGGCGGCTCCCTGCAGGGGAGGCAGGGGCACAGTTGGACACGGGGAGGTTCTGACATCATTTTAGGAGAAAAACCCCCAGGTTGTAGGGTTTGTTGCTTTAAGGAAGCTTATCAGGGACCAGCAGTTCCATTCACATCCCAAGCACAGGACAGTCTACCCAAACAACATGTGGAATGTATGTCGATCATTTCGGAGCACATTATATTTGCCTCGAACGGTCCCAACCCTTACCTTGTTGTCCCCGCTGCTGTAGGGATTTGTATTGCTCAGGAAGATGCCGTGCACCAAACACCCAGCGATACCCTAAAACCCTAACATTAGGGGATGTGGTACGTTAAGTTGTTTACAAGCAAAGCTTACCTTGTTGTCCCCGCTGATGTATGGGTTTGTGTTGCTCATGGAGGTACAACAAACACCTTACCAGTACCCTAATTCTCAGCCGTCAACCCTAGGGGATGCAGCGCACAAAGAGTTTTCAGAAGAAGAGGTTTGCATTGCCTCAGCACAGATACTAGCTTGCTGATGAGCAAACCCACAGAATTTACATCACTGGCCCCCAACCCTTACCTTGTTGTCCCCGCTGATGTATGGGTTTGTGTTGCTCATGGAGGTGCCGTGCACCGCAAACCAGCTGAAGGCACCCAGGCCCCTGCGCACCACATGGGGGTTTAGGGTTTAAGGTTTAGGGTTTAGGGGATCGGGGGGTTGAAATGCAAGAGTCGAGACAGATTCCAGTATGACCAGCTAAGGCACCCAGGCCCCTGCGCACCACTGGACTGTGAAAGTCAAGGGGTCAAACATATTCCAGTCCTTGACAGGGGGAGGGACCTGCCCCGCCGAGCGGGAGGCACAAATAGGCCTAGGGGTGGGAGAACGGTGGTGGTGCGAGGTGGATCATTTGGCTGGAACGCCCAAAATAAATCCTAAGATGTTCAACTCCTATTCCCGACCCCCTAGCCCTCACCTGCCCTGCGCATCATAAACCCTAATGAGGGTCATGTTCCTATCCACATCGTGGTCGTAGCGGGCCCGCTCCTCTGGGGGGTTGGCCATGTAGGCGGTGGGGGAGCGGTTGATGTTGGCCATTTCCACGGGGCCTATTGACACATGCAGCGAGCCGGGCTGGAGGAAGTTGTGCGCCTATGGAAAGGAGGGCACTTGTGGGACACATATTGTGGATGGGGCCTATGGATACATGCACCAAGCCCGGAAATAAAAATGCTGTGCATCTGAGGTAAGGGGTTTCATGTGTGGGAGCAATGTTCAAAATTTGTGATTTGGGGCCTATTGATACATGCCGCTAGCCTGGCTGGTGGGATCTGTGCGCCTGGGACATTGGGAGGAAGGGGTGTTAACATGTGCATCCAGCAAAAATGTAGAGGGCCGTGTGCTTCAGGGGGTCAAGGAATAGATAAATTGGCATTTGTGAGCGGGGCCTATTTATACGTGCAGCCAGCCGGGCTGGAGGGAGTTGTGTGCCTGAAGATGAAGGGAGGAAGGGGGGGTATGGGTGGGGGTTTGGGAGTGAGGGGGAGGGGTATGACCTTGCCGCGTATCCAACATTGCAAATGCAGTGCTGGGGTTTGGCTAGGGCCACACAGGGCTATCTCAACCCTAGAGTGTCAACGGCCGCCCAGTGCGTGAATGGCAATGCTAGGACATCACAAAGGGTTTGGTTAGGTGTTACAGCGTATGCTGGCCAGAATGCTCCCCACCAGTGCGTAGGGTTTTGCTGGCTTTTTGCAGGGTTGGGTTAGGGTTTTCAAGCATTTGCCTGGCGTATGCTATCCAGGATTGCCCCCCACAAGCGTGTAGGAGCTAGGGTTTGCATTGCCAAGGGTTTGCTTTAGGGTTTTCAACGCTTGCCTGGCGTATGCTGTCCAGAATGCCCTTCACCAGGGTGTCGAAGGTCTCGTGGTAAAACCCTAGGGAGCTTATTTGGTAGATGGCGTATTGCAGGTAGCCCGCAGGCCCCGAGTGGGTGTGGGTCCCGCTGATGGCCACATTGCTGGGACCGTACAAATCCCCATACTCAGCCTGCAAAAGAACGAAAGATGTAAACTTATGTTCACACTTTCGGGGGGGAAAGAAAGTGAACCCTAAAATACATATATGTTTTACCAGGGTCTTATGTGCAAATGGGCTTGGCATGATGATGTGGGCTTGACACTGGCCGTTCACACCACCACCACCACCACCACCACCGCCGCCGCCCAACCCCCAACCCCCACCCCCCACCTTGAGCCGCGCCTGCACCTCCAGAGTGACCGCACTTGCCACCCCCCCGCCACCCAACCCCACATCACCACTTCCACAAACGTGCTAGTTCACTGCACACCCCACCCGCCCCTACACCACAGTGCCATTCGTATCCCCCCCCCCCTTTCCCCCCACCGCCACCACCTCCCACCCTCCACCCCCCACCTTGAGCCTTGCCAGCACCTCCAGGGTGACCGCTGTAGCCGCCATGCATGCATCCAGGTTGACAAACACCACGCGCTGGCTGCAAGGGGGGCAAGACAAAGTTTAGGGTTCAAGGATATAGGGTTTAGGGTTCAAGTTTTGAGGTCGAGGGTTGGCTGCACAAACCACCCGCAAGGGAGGCGGAACGGTGGGGAGGTAGGGCCAGCTACAACCCCGGGGAGGAAACAGGCGCACGCCCTAAAACCTGAACCCTACACCTGCTTTTAGAGTGGGATGTAGGGTAAGCTACATGCCGGTGGGGCGGGCTGGGTGTGCATGGGCTCCCACACAGGGTGTGCAGGTTGACAAAAACCGCGCGCTGGGTACAGGATGGTGGTGGCAGGGGGTAGAGAGGGGCGGAGCTGGGGCCCACAAACCCTAAACCCTAAACAGGTGGAAGCCCGCGGGTATACCCTAGACCCTCAACATACCTCGACCCCAAACCCTGCCCACCTGGGGCCCTGTGGCGCCTCTAGCGCATGCAGGTGGATACCGCGGATAAGTGTAAACCCTAAGTAACCCTAAACCCTGCCCACCTGGGGTTCCTCCATGCGCTGCACGCAACATAGCCCAAAACAACGATCCAACCCCAAACCCTACCTGGGGTCTTCCGGTGCCGCCACCATGAGCGTGCGCGCGTACAGGCGCAGGTGGATGCCATGCACAACCTGGCGGGCATTGGCGTACCCCTGCGGAGAGGGTTTTGCAGGGTTTTGGTAGGGTTTTGGTGGCAGCCTGTCCCGGGATTTTGCTGGGCAGGAGTGGGGGGTCTGATGCAATGTACTGCATTAGGCGCAGGTGGGAACCGCCCCAGTATAATAACGCAACCTCGGCATTGCCCCACAGTGTCTGCTGTAAACCCTTGTTTAGGGTATTGCAGCACCATATGCCTGCATGTGCAAACGAGTCGCACTGAGTGCTGCAACTGCAGTGCACACATGTCGAAGCCCCGAGTGCAAATCTGTGGTGCAGTGGGTTTGTGCTTGGCAGGAGTCGGGGTTCTCGTGCAATCTGCTGTACTACGCGCAGTTCAGAAGCGCCCTAACTTAGGCCCGGGCTTGTATTCTCGGCATGTGCTTTGGCTGTATACCCTTGTTTAGGGTATTGGAGCACCATATGCATGCATTGTACACGCGAGTTGCACTGGAGGCTGCGAGGCAATCCGCGGGTGTCCCGTCTGCACCTGTCGATGTCTCGAGTGCAGAGGTGTAGTGCAATGGGGCAGGCGTTGCGCAAAACCGGTGAATCGTTGTTCCGGAGGGCCGTTCCGGAACGATGGACGCCTAGTCTCTACCCTTGACCGCAGCTTCGTACAAACGAGACTGCAAATAGGTGCGGAACAGGGCTATTAACACGGGCAGCATTGCACCAAGCTGGCGGGTTTGCCTTACCATCATGATGGCATCAGCAGCTGGCCCGGTGATGTCAGCCTTGCCTGCACAGCACATGCACACATGGTTCAGGGGCAAATGCGCGCTCTTGGTGGGTGTTGTGCGCTTAAACTACAGAGAGGGGTCCACGGGTTCGATCTCAATGTGACCAGCACCTGGGTGGAAAACACCCTCCCCTATTGCAGAGTCACCTCCCGTGTGGGTCCCACACACACATTTGTGATGCCCATTTGGGAGCACACTGGCAAAAGAGAAGGCCTCGCAAGTGCGATAAAAAAGCGTGAAGCAGACAATGCTGTTCAGCACAAATAAAGCGTTGCCCATGCGGCGCAGGACTCACCCACGCCCACAAGGTAGTCTGACTGCCCATGACCTCCACACGCCACCAGCGCCAGCACCAATATAACCACTAAACGGCTGATTGCTGCAGCCATAGCAGCCAAACCCTCTTGGCACTTTGTACTTTGCAAGAAGACGGTGTAAGTGCGACTTGGGTCACCCTAGCGGGGCTTTGTGGTCATGGAATGCAACAACTGGGATGGCATGCGGTAGAGTGCTAGGCAGGCCCAACCGGCCCATATCATTGTTGAGGTCAGGGCTCAGTGTGCAAGGCGTTGGGCATTTAGCAATACTACAAAACGGGGTTCAGTACTTGAACAATTGGTGGTACCATGGTGGCAAAAACGACGAAACAATATAAAATAAAACTTTTATTGAATTGTTATTCATGCTCCGGTGCCTACTGGACAAGGCTCGCCGAAAAAAGTAGAAACGCGTGGTTTGAGACCCTAAAAAAGCGTTCCCGCAGAGTTTCTGGCAAACCTCCGCCAGCCGGGCAGTACAGGCACTCTTTTTCGAGCGGTGAGCGCTAACCCGGCACATGCATAACAGCGCCACACCAGGTGATTGCAGAGTCACCTCTATCACGCCGTTAACCGGGGGTTGAGAACGCAGGCAGCCAAGCTTTATAATAAACCCGTCCCTGGTACCTGTGGAGGGCTTTGGCGGCACGAGGGCAGCGGACAACTGGCAAAGGGCAGGGGAGCTGCAGCAGTAGTTGTGTTCCGGACTACCAAGGTACGTGTATCAGATACATACGCAACTGGCCTGGAGGACTGGTTCCCTTGAAATAGTTGCGCACGTCAAGGGAGGGCACGCGCTGGAAACTATAGCTGGATCACCTATCACCGCAGGTGGACTCGCCTGTCTCTCTCGTGTACCAGCATGGGTGCGCGCGCGCGTCAGCCTGGATGCATACCCTTATCTACATGCATACCCTTATCCTCATTAATGCATTTTTGTTGCATGGCACAGTACTGCCAGCGTTACAGGTCCCGGGGGTGCCACTTGTATCATAGGTTGGCCACTCGGACATCCATGGTAGTACAGGAGGAACAGAACAAGTGTGCAGGGTTAGGACAGCGTGCTTGTGTGGTTTACAACCCGGTGCTCAGCGCTCCAATCAGTTCGCCCTGTCCACCTTTAGCACCCTAGCACCCGTCCTAGCACCCACCACACCCACCACCCTAGCATCCTAACAATTACCCTGGCACCCACCACCCACCACCGTAGCACCCTAACAATTACCCTGGCACCCACCACCCACCACCCTAGCACCCTAACAATTACCCTGGCACCCACCACCCACCACCATAGCACCCTAACAGTTACCCTGCATCCACCACCCTAGCACCCTTTTAAAGGCGGAGATAAAGCCCATGTTGGTGGTTGTGTAGTCAAGGTGTGTCAACACCAAAACACCAGGTAATCACAGTATTTGGGCGTCTGGACCCGGTTAACGTCACTCTTTATCCTCTGCAACTGCCATCGTTTACGCCCAAGGGTACAAGCTGCAGTAGACTATGAACTGCATACTCTCCTTCAGGGCCCAATTCACATCATGCTATTGACCCGGCAAAGGCCTAGGAAGTGGAGAACTGCAACGCAGTGCAAATACCGCCGCAGCTCGACTAAGCACCCCAACACCCACGTTAGCACACACCCTAGGGTAACCTGGCACCCACCACCCTAGCACCCACCCTAGGGTCACTCTAGTACTCACCACTGCACTTCCTGAAATTTAATGCGCGCACTGCTCCAGCAGCTGTTCTACTGAAACAGACCTGCTTTGCTGCTTCTTTGCCTGGGTACCAGAGAGACGCTGTATTCTTTGTGAGCTGCCCCTGACACTGTTATTGACTGGCTGACAGGTTGCCCCAAACCGTATTGTGCTGATGCAGAGGTGGGCTGGCGTGACACCGGCCGCGCGCTAGCACTACTGTGACAAAGGCGTAACATGTCAGGAAAGTATGACAAGGCAGGAAGCCAGATCCAAAGCCGCGTCTCCAAGAATCGGCAGATACCTTGGTGCCCAAGGTGCGCGCTTATCACGGCACTCAATGAATGTTTCAAATCAAACTAAAAAGATGAATGCTTTTTGAAAAGCATGAAAATGCAAAGGTGGTCGTTATGCACAGAGGACTGTAACCTTCACCATCTGTGCCAGGTCCCCAACTCCGCTGCACCTTCACATCCTCCCGGTAGCCCACCGCAACCCCAGCTGTCTACCCCTGGCAGTGTTCTCGTGGCTAGCACACCTCATCATGTGGTAGCCTAGGTGGGCTCAAAGCAGGCTGCCGGGCAGGAAGCGCCTCATACTGGCCAGGTGAGCATCGCATTGATGCCCGCAACAGAATCATGTAATGAAAACCCTGGAAAGCTTATTTTGGGTGCAAGCAGTGTCACATTGCTACCTTTGCCCCAGCCTCGGGGTACACACACCCACCATTAGCATGTACCGTGATGCCTTGTTTGCCGCTGCAGGCGTCAAGTTCCTATATATTTGGTCCATTCGGAAGCATGCAGACCAACATGAGACCTGCTAAGGTATTGATCTTAGCGGCGTTGATCCTTGCCCTTACCTGCCCCTCTCAAGGCACGGGGGAGGTGTCTGTGCAGCTCATGGACATGATCGGTACCATCGGTACCTGCGACCTGGGATCTGCCAATTGCACAGATTTGAGGCCTTCCGGTTACCCCATCATAAGCAACCTCCCAGACCCCCGGTGCGTCAACATCTCCAGCGCTGCGAACATCATCGATATGTCGTGTGGGATCCCACCCGCGTTTCGAAACGCTCACCATCACCATATCGCAGACTGCTTCGCCCCACTCTTTTCCCTCGTGGAGTATGCCCGCATGATATATGCAACCCAGAATACAGCTGGCTGGGTGGTGCTCGCCCCAAGCAACATGAGAAAATTCTTCCTCTTTTTTCTGCCAATGGCAAAAATCACCTTTTATGAGTATTTACCAGACAAGGGAGTCCCGTGTTTTTATGGTGGTCAGGCTTATGTGCACTTTGTTGACACCAACGACACAAAAATGCATCCCAAAAAGATCACCACTTCTGTGGCATTGCTGAGGCAGGCTGCTTACTCCTTAATTGAACCGGGCCATCACAAGACCGTGCTTATTATAGAGAGAGGTGGTTCAACTAGAAAGTTTCACAATGCCTCCATAATCACCACTTTTTTCAATGAGGAGTTCCCCGAGTATGAAGTGACAAAGTATCTTGGGTCTGAAGATATGAAAGCAACGGTATCCTTGTTTTCGAATGCTGCAATTGTTTTTGGATATCACGGAGCGGGGCTTACAAACTCAGTTTTTTGTCAACCTGGGACGATTGTTGTTGAGCTTAGTACATTTGAAGATCCTGAGGAGACACAGATTTGGCGTACAAGTAGGGGTGAATTGTTATCCATGCACCCTTCATTGAGGTGGATGACATACTATGTGGGCTTGGAACATGTTGTCACCAATGTTACGGAATTTGTGGAAGACCACGACAAGAAGCACTACATGAAATGGTTGCCATATGTCCACGTTTCTGCACAGACACTCATTAACGTTGGGAATGCACTTAGAGAAATTTTAAGGGGTACGCTACAAGCTTAGGATTTCATATATTCGTTGCCACTACTTGACGTGTACTCAGGATTGCGCAATACTGTGGATATATAATACATACAACCACTGCCTTGACTTGCTGGCAATGAGTATGTTGTAGTTGCTATTGTCGCCATATTTACCTTATTTATGCCTTTTGGTGCCTTTTTTTCTACAATAGTGTTGAATTTTCCTCAAGTCTTGCATTGCGGTGCCATGGTGCAAGCTAGTGGTTCCTTAACCCCCGCCTTCGTGCATACGCTTTCTTTCTTTCTACCTATACTCTTTATCCATGTGCATGACACACGCACCGGATCTGGCTGCGGTGCAAATATCTTTTGCTTGCTACATACAAATGGTATCACCCTTTTCACCTCGCCCACTGGACTCGCATTTATCATTGGATATGGTCCGATGCCTTTTGTGACAGGCAATTGCTTGCCAATTAATCGTTCACTAGTAAAGACTCAGACACTGACAACGAAAGAAAGAAAACGCCCACAGGTGACAGCCAGGCACAACACACACAACAGGGCGAGTTTTAGGCGTGTTCCTCCTCATGAATGAGGCTATGCTGCTAAGGTGCTATGCCCTTGTTACCACACGGCCCACGCCATTTTCCACCAGTCTGAGTGCTGCCCGGCTGTCTCTGTTCTTCAACAGTGCACTGCTGGCGTGTGGTGTTGGGTTTTTGGGTTTTTTGAAAGGCTTCTATATTCTGCCAAAAGTGCTGCCAAAAAATACTTGAAGTGAAGGGACCACGTTTTTGCCATAAAAAGAGAAACAATATTGAAGTCAATGATTTAAAAGATCTGATAAATAAATAGTTGCCTTCCTGTCGACGCAATCCGGGCCATGTTTCGACAATAATAGCTATGCTTCGTTTTGGTCCTTAAGAGCATGTGTAGGAACTCCAGGTCTTCCTGAACGGCAGACTATCCGATGATTGGTGCATGCATGCATATGGCCCGTTATTGCGTCAGTGGGCGACGGTGAAGAGCTTGTCTCTGCAAGCTCAACCGCAGGACATAGCTGTTTTCGAAGCCCTGGCTTGCTCGTCTGCCTTTTGCTTCAATCTTCCTCTTTGAAACGTTGCCACCAAGAGTGGCATCAGTTGCGCTGTTCAGCAAAGCCTTTCGTAAGGTTCACCCATCGTCAAAATTACCAAGCTTGCACACCAACCTGGGCGTGTCTTATCTGGCAACGCCTTTTGGAGCTCCAAGCTCCAAGCCTTTGTTCTCCCAGTTGTCTGGACCCACTGGCTGAACCCAGGGATCAATAGTCGGTCTTGATTGTTACCTACTTTTGCAAACTCCAGCGTCACATCTACGGCGTTTCATCTTTTGCAACAGTCTGTGGAATGCTGGAGTGTTTGGCTGGGGCACAAGCTGGGATGGCCCAAGCCATGGCCATAAGACAGGGGGAGTGAGCCACCTGAGAAGGTTGGAACATGTAAGGAAGCTCTGTGTTGGCTACTGGTCAACTTTGGTTTGAAAGAGCTGATCCATCGCCAGGCTCTGCACAAGCGCTTCCACCACCACCACCACCACGCACTCCCCCCTCGCTGCATCGCACCTCCACCTCAACACACCACCGTCCTGCACCCACCCACCCACCCACCTGCTCATGATCACCAAACCGCGCCACCACCCACCCCACTCGGACACCCCACTCCCCCACACACTGCCCCCCAGTGCACAACCCATCACCACCACCACCACCACCACCGCGCAGCCCCCACCAGGGCCACCCACCCCTCCAAGCTGCGTCTGTGTGGTGGCTGCATAACCACCTTGGCTAGCTGAAGAAGCTGTTTCACTGCCTGCACACACACCACCACTCCCACCACCACCACCACCACACACTTCTGTACCTCCACACCACAGCGCACCACCACCACCCACCCGCCCCCACCACCCCACCCGCAGCCCCCGCCATGGCCACCCACCCCTCCAAGCTGCGCCTGGTGCTGCTGCTGGAGTGCAGCGCAGCCATGCCGCCATACTGGGGTGAGCTGCGCACCCTGTACGTGGAGCCGCTGCTGCAAGCGCTGGATGCGGGGCAGCTGGGCAGGTTTGAGCTGGCGCTGGTGGCCTTCCAGACGCGCTCGCCATACAGGTAGGGTTTTGGGTGGAGGGGTGAGGGTTTTGGGGTAGAAGGTTTAGGGTTTGAGGTGCGCACCACACGGGTTTGAATTTCCTGATGCAAGCGCTGGATGCGGGGCAGCTGGGCAGGTTTGAGATGGTACTGATGGCTTTCCAGACGCGCTCTCCATACAGGTGAGTATGGCATGCACTTAGGCTTGTATGGCGACCTGCCAAGCTACCCAGGGATGCAGGGCTGTGCTTGTAGGGCTCAGAGTTCGAGGTGGAGGGTTTGGGTTGGACGGCTTGGGTTAGAGGGTGGAGGGTCTTTCCAGGTGCACACTAAGTACCTGGAGGCACCAAACCAAACCACCTTCAAGGGTGAATACCATCCGCGCACACACCCCTTACACACCCCACACACCTCTCCGCAGCCTGAGCCACCTCGACTCCTCCGCCTGGACCTCCGACTTGTCCCAATTCAGGCAATGGCTGGACGGATGTGTGATGGCGGGTGGCGGGCGCTGCGAGACGGCGCTTGCCGAGGCCATGGCGCAGGCGCTGTACCTGTTCCACCTACACACGCAGCTGGCGGTGGAAGGGGGGGCGCAACAGCAGGTGGGGCCAGGGATGCACCCAGTCGAGTGATCTATTAAAGCAGTTTTTCCCCCCTGAATTTTCCTGAATTTTTTTTGGGGGGAAGGGGGGAGGGGTTTTGGTGTGGGGGACTGAGGGGATGGCACTGGCTGAAGCCATGGCCCAGGCGCTGTACCTCTTCCACCTGCACACGCAGCTGACGGTGGAAGGGGGGGCGCAGCAGCAGGTGAGGAGGGGTGAATGCTGGTACAGAGCATGCCTTTTTGGTGGTTTTCCTTGGCGTTTCCTCTGTCGTGAAGGATCCCTGTTTGGGATGAATCGGGGAGAGGCCATGGCGCAGGCGCTGTACCTGTTCCACCTGCCCATGTGTGCCTTGAGAGGCGTGGCTTATATTCTAAAGTCCGGTTTCCTAGGGGGGGGTTGCACTGTGATGGGGTATACCAGGCAGGCGCTGTGCTGGTGGGTACATCAGAGCAACACACACACCTTCACACCTCCCCACCGGCCACACCCGTGGGGGCCCTGTCAGTGCCCACCACCAAATTAAAAGAAAGTAATGTGACAGTGTAGAATGTTTCCAAAATAGAAGGTACCTGTACCTGTACCTGTACCTGTACCCACCCCTCCCACCCTGCGCAGGTGGTGCTCGTGTCCATCAGCGAGGCCCACAGGCTGTCGGTGACGTGGCCATACGCGGCCGCATGCGAGAAGGTGGGGGGGTGTGGGATGGTGGCGGGTCTGTGTTGGGGGAGGAATATGGGAGATTTTGGGGGCAATTCCATCGTCATTGCTACACTCCTCTCCCTGAACCAGCGCATCTGTTCAGGCTACATAATGTTGATATCTAAAATTAGAAATGCATTTATGGGTGGTTGCTCTTGTCACCTCTGCAGCCACCTTGCCCTACTCGAATTTGCCACAAGGTCAGATTCTCACCATTGATGGTATAGCACCCCCGACCTCTTTTCCTCCCTCCTAACCCCCCTCCTCCCACCCCGCAGTCCCACCTGCCCCACATGGCCACATGGGCTGACTTGGCGGGGGTGCTCAAGACATCCAACATCGGCCTATCCCTCTTCTCCTTTGCAACGGTGGCGCGCATGCACCCCTCGCTGCTGGCGGTGTACTTTGCGGCGTGGAAGGTAGGGTCTGGCTAAGGGTTTGACTAGGGTTTGGCTCATGTTTGTAGCTCTGGCGCGTGTGCACCCATCGCTGCTGGCGGTGTACTTTGCGGCGTGGAAGGTAGGGTTTTGATCTAGGGTTTGGCTAGGGTTTGGGTTAGGGTATGGATTAGGTGGGGCGCGCGTGCACCCACCGCTGCTGGCGGTGTACTTTGCAGCGTGGAAGGTAGGGTAACGATCTAGGGTCTGGGTAGGGTTGGGGTAGGGTTTGCGTCCGGGTTTGAAAGTGTGCCACGCATGCATCCGTCGCTGCTGGCGGGGATTTTTGCGGCGTGGGGGGGTAGGGCTGGGGCTGCAGTTTGAGGCTAGGATTTGGGCTAGGGTTGGGACAGGGTCGAAGCGTCCTGGAGATGTGCGTGGCATGTCCCGCTTCAAACTTTAAACCCTAAACAGCAGACACCACCGCACTACGAACATCAACCTGCAAAATTTGTACACTGAAATTACTACCCACCCACAGGACCCCAACGGTGGCTCCGAAATCGAGCACAAGGCGCGCATCAGGGCCTGCAACTTCCCGCTCAACAAGAACCACATGGCCATGGCTTCTCCCTCTTTCACTGCCCTCATTGAAATCATGCGGGAGCAGCAGAGGTCGTATGTGGCTGCGGCTGCTGCGGCCCCGCCCGCGGTGGCTGGGGTGCAGAATGGAGGGGGCGGCGGTGGTGGTGCCGGGGGTCCCGGGAGCGTGGGGGAGCCGGGCACCCACCCGGTGCCTTCGCCGCTGTATGGGTCGTCTCCTCGCTACGGTAGGGGCCATGGTCAGGGATTAGGGTTATTGCAGGACTAAGGACCACGCCTGTAATACAGGTCTGGGGGCGTGGTCAGGGTTTAAGGGTTGGTTGCGGGACTGGGGTTTATTATGGTGCCTTTGCCATGGTAGGGCTTCTTCTCTTTAAAATTTCTGCTTTGATAGGGGTGCGGACACAGGCAAACTGCTGTGTGGCAGCATCGCATCGCATCGCATTGCACCGCATCGCATACCACTTCACGGTGCATCACAAGCTGCGCACGCGGTGGAATCCTCATCCCAATGCAGCGCCGAACGGTAGCTCACAGCATCGCCAATGGCTTGCCCCATGGTGTGAGGTTCTTCCACACACCCTAACCTTACACCCTAAACCTCTCACCCTAAACCACACACCCTGAACCTCCCCGCTCCCCTCACCAGGCTCGCCTTTCATTTCCGCCACCGCCACACCCTAAACCCTAAACCCCAAACTTCAAACCCTAAATCCCCCGCTCCCCTCACCATTCTCGCCTTTCATCCCCGCCACCGCCACACCCTAAACCCAAAACCCCAAACCTCAAACCCTAAACCCCCCGCTCCCCTTCACCAGGCTCCCCTTTCATCCCCGCCACCGCCACGCCCCCCGCCACCGCCACCACCGCCCCTGCCCCCAGGGGGGGCAAGGGCAAACAAACCAAAGCTCAGCTCGCCAAGGCAGCCGCGGCCGCCGCCGCCGCAGCAGCCGCAGCCGCAGGGGGTGGTGGGGGGATTACCTCCCCTGGGAGCATGGTCTCGTCCCATGCTGGTGCTCTGGTGGGTGGTGGTGGTGGTGGTGGTGGTGGGTGTGGGGGTTATGGAGGGTGCTTGCAGTGGTTGGTGGAGGGACGAGTGGGAAGCTGGGTGCTGTGCATGGGCGAGTGTTTTCATTCGATTTCCGCATGTGGTGCTTTGAGCTGATTAGGATCAGGCTTTTGAGCTCCGTCTTTACCCAAACATTCCTGTGCTCCATATCCACCCAACCTCAGCATCACCGGCACCCCTCCTCGATCCAAACCACCCTCTCCCCCCTCCTCCCCAGGTTGCACCCTCGCCCCCCCTCCAGCGATCCGGACAAGGGGGTGGTGCGCAGCCGCTGATGCAAAGGACCTCCCCTGGCAGAATGGTCCCGGGGATGCAAGGTGTGTGCGCAGGGACTGTCCATTCATGCCCTATATCACACTTACTTACTTATTTGCATGCGTTCCAGCGATAAAGCCAGATTAGCAGTCAGTCATGCATGCCTTGCGCCAACCAGCCCTGTATTATATGTAAAGGGCAATTGCAGCAGCGCTGTGACTGCCAGTTGTGGGTTGTGACAGTGCCTATGGCTGTGCGTGTGAATGGCTATGGGAGGGGGGTGCGGGTTTCGTTCGGGGATCATGAAAGTGACTGTACGTATATTGGTGAAAAATGCGACAGCAATTACAGAAAGCACAGAAAGTTAGAGGCAATCAAGAGGGAGCCAACCCGGGCTCATGAGACCGTTGGAGGTGTTGTTGCAAGAATTCACCTAGCTTACTAAAACAGCTATGAATGAGAGAGGCCAAAAGAGCTCCACCTTTGCTATTTAAGATAGTTAGTTAGTTACTTAGTTTGCTACTTAAGATGCTAAACTGATTTCTGTAAACACCAATAAACAGACTCTGGTGGTGTTCACTAATGTGCCCATAAAGAGGACAGTTGAAAAGAAAATGCATTTCGTCTTCTACGTGCCAATGCAATTGCAACTGTTAATACATGAGAAATTGTAATTGGCATTATTTAATGATATTATGCCCGTAATTGTATTGCTGAGTGTGGCTGTGGGTTGGATGCAGGCCCCATCCAGGGAGGTAACATGAATGTGAGCGTGGGGGCGCAGCTGCAGCCACCACCCATGGCTGGGGCGCAGCAGGGGGGACAAGTACCACAGCTCATGCCAGGGGGGGTCAACCAGGCGATGCCACATGCGCAGGTGAGCAATGCAAACCCTACCCAGGAGGACTTTGATGCATCACTTCTGTGACCATACTACCTTATTTGAACCGTGGTAATATACCGTTTCCCCCTGCCACATCTCTGTGCGTCGCTCATCTGGGGTGCCACCTCACCCCCGCCTTTTTCCTCTTTCCTCCCCATGTGCTGCATGCGTCCATTGACACCCACACCCACACCCACATCCACAACCACAACCACAACTACACCCACAACCACAACCACAACCACAACCACACCCACAACCACCCCTTCCTCCACAGATGCTCCAGCAGCAGCAGCAGGCAATGCAACAGCAGCTGGTCCAACAACAGCAGCAGCTGGCGCAACAACAGCAGCAGCAACAGCAACAGCAAGCCATCCAGCAGCAACAGCAACAACAGGCTATGCAACAACAGCAGCAAATGGCGCAGCAGCAGGCCCAACAGCAGCAACAGCAGCAGCAGCAGGCGATGTATGGGGGTGTGCAGGGGAGGTCAGGGGAGCTGCTGCAGGGGGGCGCGCAAGGGGGCATGCCGATGATGTCGGGGCCGATGATGACGCAGGCGGGGATGCAGGTGGGTGGAGGAGACTGGAAACCCTGCGAAGGGTGCAAAGGGTGTGTACAAGAGTGTCACGACGGTTCAGCGGTGCTGTACTCACAAGTAGTCAGTGAAATCCTTTCTGAAAACCCTTTTGGGAACCCTTGTGTAGGGTATCTCATGTGTGCCATGCTTTGACTCCTCCTGAAACCCTTGTCCAGGGTATGTTCTTTGGTGTGACCCCGCCTGAAACCCTTGCCTAGGGCGTGCTCTTCTTCCCTTGAAATTGTTGTATGTCAACCCGGTCAGTCCCATGGCTTGACCTCCTTTTTCAAACCCTTGTGCAGGGTATGGCGATGATGCAGCCCCCCATGCTGGCCGCCAACATGCAGAAGCAGCAGCAGATGCTACAGCACCAGGCTATGCAGCAGCAACAGCAACAAGCGATGCAACAACAACAGCAGCAACAGCAGCAGCAGCAAGCCGCGCTGCAGTACCCACCCCCCCACGCGCAGCAGCAGCTGCAGTACCCACCCGCCCACCAGCAGCAGCAGCAGCTGGCGCAGCAGCAGCAGATGCAGCAGCACCAGCAACAGATGCAGCAGATGGCACAGCAGCAGCAGCACCAGCAACAGATGCAGCAGATGGCACAGCAGCAGCAGCAGCAGCAGCAATTAGCACAGCAGCAGCAGCAGCAGCAGTTGGTGCAGCAGCAACAGCAGCAGCAACAACAGCAGCAGCAACAACAGGGGATGATGGCGGCCCCCGCAATGGCCCAGCAGGCGAAGGGTGGGTGCCTGATGTGCATGAATGTGCCCGCCCCCCATCCATGCATCACCACACCGCTGCACGTAACAATCCCCCTCCCAAAAGCTGAATTTCACCCCCATCCAACCACTCACCTGCGCACGTGCCACCCCCCCACCCATTACCCCACCCGCCCAGCCCCCCACCGCGACATGGCAGGGCCCGCTGTACCTCTCCGCGCGCGCCCTGCGCAAGGAACAGGGGGAGAAGCTACTCAACTTGGTGTCCCACCCTCCTCACGCCTCCTACCCCCCCACAACCGCTGCATGTGCCCATATTGTCCCTATTTTCACCCACCAACCCCCCGCGCAGTCCCCCACCGGCGCATGTGGCAGGGCCCGCTGTACCTCTCCGCGCGCGCCCTGCGCAAGGAACAGGGGGAGAAGCTACTCGACGCGGTGTGCATAGGACAGGACGAGCGGGTCGCCCTCTCCGCCACCTCCTGGCCCCAGCGCATGGACATTGTCAAGCTCACGCTGCAGAAGCACGTGGTTGCCAAGCTGCAGGAGCACCTGAGGACCGCCCCGCGCATGCAGTTCCAGGTGGTGAGCTGGGAGGAGCGGGGCAAGGTGAGGAGAGGGGGTTGGTGGGGGTGACGGGGTTTAGTGCGGGCGAGGGGGGAGAATCTAGGGGAGGGCCGGAAGGGGAGGGGAGGGGGGATTGTGAAGCTCACGCTGCAGAAGCACGTGGTGGCCAAGCTGCAGGAGCACCTGCGGACTGCCCCGCGCATGCAGTTCCAGGTGGTGAGCTGGGAGGAGCGGGGCAAGGTGAGGGGAGCGGGGGTTGGTGGTGGAGGTGGTGGGGGAAAGGGTGGGTGTATCGTCAGGGGAGGGCCTAGTGTGAGGGTCGGAAAGGTGTTGGCAGGTGGCGAGCAAGCTGCAGGAGCATTTGCGGTCCGCGCCCCGCAGTTCTTGGTGGTGAGCTCCCTCCACATAAATATGGCCTGCCACACAACCCCACATATACTGCCTATCGAGCCACCACACACCAGCACACCCCACACCCTATCCTAGCAGGGCCTACTGAAGCACATGGCCAACATGAATCATGAAGATGGCAGCCATCGTGGACCTGCGCACCCAAATACCCCCCACCCCCATCCATATAAAACGGCCTACCATCCCCCCAACACATACCGCCTGCAGGGCTGCTGAGCCACACACACACACACGTCTAAACCTCTACTTCAACTAACAAAGTTCCTTCATAATAAAAATAAATTTTTGGCCCTTCTCCACACTCACCCCCCACCCTTGCAGACCCTCATGAAGGAGATGGCCAACCAGAAGATGGCAGCCATAGTGGACCTGCGCACCGGTGGGGGGGGGCTGAGTCAGTGCCTGGTGATGCTGGTGGGACAAACCGACCCCAACCTCCCGCAGGACCAGCTCCCCACCGGCCTGCACGCCTTCCTCATACCCATGCAGGCCCTGGGCCTGGCGCAGTGAGCGGTGGGGGGTGTGGGGGTGGGTGGGAGCAGGAGTGGGGGCTCTGGATGTGCTTGTGCGTGTGCTGGCGTTGGGGCAGGCGGGTGGTGGGGTTGGGTGGGTATGGACGGGTGTTGGATGGTTCCCCTAGCACTGTTTTAGGGTTTAGGGTTTAGGGTGTTGGATGGTGCCCCCAGCACAGTTTTAGGGTTTAGGGTGTTGGATGGTGCCCCCAGCACAGTTTCAGAGGGCTGCTGCACGTATTATTATGTTGGCAATGGGGATGTGACGGTGGTGGGGGGGGGGTATGGTTGTGCCACCTGGTTCTTGTGGGGCATGGGCAGTGGGGATAGCCGCCATGCCTTGTGCGCGGTGGAATGCTGTGTGTAGGGGCGGAGTCCTTGGCGATATGAGAGCCCTTTCTCTGATGGGGCACGTACCGGGTAGGTCAGTTTGCGGGGGAAGGGGGTTGGTGGGTGCGCCTCGTTTGGCGTTGGGAAGCCTTGGCATGGGTGGAGCAGGCAAGGCATTTTTGAAACAGTTCCTGGTGATGTCAGGAGGCGCTGTGTTAGGAGGTTGCAAGAAAGGTTCCAGCAGGAGGGATGTACTAACTGAGCCAATAATAAATGGTTGTGGCAGAACCCACTGGGATGTAGCCTGTTAGTCTGCGGCTTTATTGCATTGGTTTTGTAGACACTGTCATAACACTTGAACACTGCCACAATCCTTTTTGTAACAGAACCTTTGCAGCTGCTTGCTTTGTGGGTGTCGCTATCGGGTGGCTTCATGGCGACTTGCTGCATGCAACCTGTGCCAGTTATGGCCATGGGCTAGCTAGGTCAGTGCACCCAGGGCCCACTTGCCACCATTGACGGGCAGGTCCTGAGGTGCAGGCTATTCCCACCCAACTTTGATGGGCTATATGGGAAGGGTGCTGGCCTGGCAGTTAGCCCCCACAACGGTGGCTATTACAGCAGGATGGTACTGCCATTGCGGCATGTCAGCGCGGGAAGTCAGTGGTCCAGCCAAACGCTGACCTCGGCATCTCCACTGCAGCTCAGAGCTCACCGGGACTCTTTGTTCTGACCACCGATAGGACGGATAAAAAGGGCTGTGCTAATAGGAACAAGCTTGTTTCGTAGGATAAGAAGCTACGTCAAAACGTTTTGCTGCGGTTTGCTCGGAGAAAGTGGGCATTCAAGCGGCACTTCTGATCGCTTCTATCCCAGTATATAGTCCCAGGGACATATATGAAACATCTGCCAGAGATATGCATAATCCCTGGGATACATCTGTCTTGGGGATGCTTCGCTCGCGCCATTTCCGCTCCAAATGCGTCATCGATGACGCAGATTGTACCAAAGCTGTACCAGCCAAAGGGCCGGTTCGCCCAAATCGCTCCAGTACAAGCCCTCGTATAGCTTTCCTCTGCCTACTTCCAAGCCCATAAACGCAAGCTATTGTAGCAAAACGCAACCATACAAGCAAGAATACTATGTCACTTGCTTGTTTCGTCATAGGATAGCTTGTTGTTCAAACTAGGAAAGATGCAGCGACCCGATGGGCCCCACCGAAACTCCAGTATGTCTCGGTCAGGTCACTTTGAGTTGCCACCACAGATGCAGCCCAACAGCGCAGGCACACACGCGATGCCGGTCGTCCTTGACAGACTGTCTACCGCATCGAGCGTATCCTCAGTAACTTCGTCAGGTGGGTGCTTCATCGGCTAGTTTTGAAGTACGGTGGGCGGTCCCGCCTGGACGACACCCTCCATGCATGCTGGTCTGCACACGCGCGAAACACGCACCATGCGTGCAGCACTCTTGATAGTTGCAGTCGTATCCCTTACCGCGCAGTTTCTGGTGGTTTGGAAACGCCATTGCCCTGCCAAACCCGCTGCTAGATCACGGTGATGCATCCGCATGTGTGCACTCGCATGCCCGGTGCGCGCCAATTGTGTGCACCACCCCGCCTGGCCCAACACCGTGCCATTCTTGCGCAATGGGCGAAACCTGAGACGTGGATCCGGTGCACAGTGGTTTCAGATGCTACCACCTCGACTGGGAGGGGCAGGACCGCCAGTGGGCGCCAGCAGTCGCCCTTCATCAGCTCGCCATTCATGACCAAGGTAGGGACCCCCTATCAGCACGGGTGGGAGCTGGGCAGGCGGCCGTAAATGACAGCTTAACGGAGCTGAAACTGTGTTTGAAATACTGTCTATTTGTGGAATATACTGGCTGGGCAGTTGCCAGGGGTTCACCGGGGTTGGGTATTGCGAACGTGGGTTCGACACAGGAGCTCCTGCGTTGAAATAGGCAGCTTTCCATACCCAGCCCAGCACCCACACCACATAATCAGCTCTACACTGTTCTTATCAAGCGTTTCAACGCCAACCATCTCCACCATTTCCCTCAGTTTTGAATGATCACCAACATTCACTGCACCAAACCCCTCACACCACACAAAGGCCTTCACTCCACGACCCACATACCTCCCCCAAGACCCTGCGTAACCTGCAACATGAAGCAAAATACCATCGCATCCATCTCTTCCCCATTAGCAACGTCATCCTCCATCACCTGCCGCCGAACCCTCTGTTGGCCACCCACCAAACGCCAGGACTCTATGCGCCGCGCCACATCCCAACAAGGGGTCTCACCGCGTGCTGCCACACTTTGGATACCACATACGCACCTCAAATCCCACATACCTCTGCCACACCCACGCCCCTCTCCACAAACCACTGTCACCCCCACCCACCCTCCTCCCATTCCCCCGTCTGCCCCGCAGATCCCTTCCGGCCCCGAGCGCCAGGACTCTGTGAGCAGCACCATTGCAGCAGGGACCATGACCCAGGTACAGATGGGCAAGGACTTACCCCAGGACCAGGACTTCTCCACCAAGCGGTCAGGGTGGGACAAGGACGCGCTTGACCACATCGTCAACCTCAACACCTATGAGGGGGGCAGCGGCTGGGTGCAGGTGCGGAAGTGCCCTAAACCCTAGACACTAAAGAGCGATGGGTAGAAGTTTCACAGGGGAGGATCATGATGTGGAGTTTAGATTGTTGCGTGCATTTCAGCAGCCATTTATGCAGGTATGTGTGTAGAAGCTGCGCCAAGCGCTTCCACCCCTTGACCACATCGTCAACCTCGACACCCACAAGGGGGGCAGCGGCTGGGTGCAGGACAGGAAGTGGCCCAAACCCTACATCCAAGGTGGCCTACACTACAAACCCTAAAAAGTCTAGGGTAGGGGTTACAGCTGTGGCAGCCAGAAAGGTACACAGCTGGCAACCAGCGTGCGGTGTGAAGCCAGTTGTGGCAGTGCAGGCAGGACGGCTTTTCAACCTCTGGGGACAGGTGTTGCGCTGGCTGACAGGGGAGCGACATGCGAACCCAGTCGAAGGGGCCATGGGTCCCAGTGCTGCGCCTAGCAGTCCTGTCCTGAAAATGCAGATTATTCGAGCTGGACCGCAAGGGTGGGGGCGCACAGTGAGCCACTCCCCTTGAGCTAATCCAAATCCTAGCCCCCAAACCCTAACACCAAAAGAAGTTCTTATTCATTTTCTTCCACGCATTCCCAAAAACAGTATTCCAACACCCCCCTTCCCACCCACCCCTGCAGTTGACCAAAAGGGGCAGCGGCAAGGAAGCCACCTGCGACTTCTTTGAGCTTGATCTCAAACCCTAACTACCAAACTCTTAGTAGAATAGAAACCCATGGCATTCTGGAAACAAACCTAGCCAGCCTTGCACGTGCTGCCCCAAGCAGTCTTATCCTGGCACTGTATGTGGGGAGTTTGCGTGGTCTGAGGTATCATCTCCCCCCCTGCAGTTGACCAAGGAGGGCAGCGGCAAGGAAGCCACCTGCGACTTCTTCGAGCTGGACCTCAAGGCGGGCCGCACAGTGAGCCGATCCGTGCGCGCAATCGTGACCTGCGTGCTGTGCCTGTGGCTGGTCACGGCAGGGGCCTGGGCCTGGAACTTGCTCACCGTGATGCTCCTGTGAGTGGCCCCAAAACCCTAACCCAGAACCCTGACCTAGGACTCTAAACCCCCAATACGGTGCTGATGTGAACCTGAATTCGGTCCCTTAAACCACCACAAGTTTCGATTTTACTACTTTAAAACCGGAGGTGACATGCATGCTTTGCCTGTGGCTGGTCACGAAGCGCTGGTGGCGGCATGTGTCCAAGCAGGGACGCGCATCACCCTCACTTTTATCTACTTACAAACAACCCTACATACCATACCAAAAACCTCGCCACAAATACAAAACCCGTAAGAAACCCCTAAAAAAAACAAGAATCTCACCCCGATTCCCCTTTTCCTGCAGCTACTGGGAGCACTACATGAGCCACGGGGCGCTGGTGGCAGCCGGCGTTCAGGCAGGGGCGGGGATCGCCCTCACCTTCATCTACTGGCAGACCACCCTGCGCAGGGCCATGCGCGAGGGGAGCAGCGTGTGCTGGTGGCATGGGGTGGCCTGGGGGCTGGCGGGCCAGGCGGCCTACTGCGGCTGGATGGTGGTGGGGTGGGAGGCGGCGGGGTGCGCGGGCCTGTGGACTGCAATCGCGCAGCTCAAGGAGTGCCATGGTGCGTGGGGTTGAAAAAATCCTAGGGTACAGTGCGTCCTGTATACCCTACCAGTGCCCCTTGCATGCAAGGATCGGGAGGGAGGGGTAATGAGAACCCTAGCGTACCCTGCGTGTGCGTAAAGAACACTAGACTCTGCTGTTGGGCTGGATGCGTTCCGTGTACCACACTTGCCACATGTAAGATTGCCCTAAGCTAGCGGTCACCCATAGGACACACTACCCCATATCTTCCAACACCTCACCCCTCCCGTACCGCCCCGCAGACTCCAACTGCATCTCCTACGGCGCCTTCGCCATTGCCAACTCCGCCCTCTGGATCGCGGCCGCCCTGGTTGCGCTGTATACCTGGCTCCTGGTGATTTCCTACATTACAGTGGACCTGCGCTCAGACGCACTCACCCCGCCACAGCCAGGTGATTATTAAGGGGTTTTGGGTCATATTTTTAGGGTTTAGGATTTGACCTGTAGGGTTTGTGGTGTTGATGGGGGCGTCCTGGCTGCTGGTCATAGCCTACATCAGATGTACCTGCGGGCAGGCGCACTCACCGCGCCTTTAGGTTTTGGGGCGTTGCTTTCAGGTTTTGTGGTGTTGATGGGACAGGTGTGCTGACCGCACAACAGCAAGGTAGCTATGCGGTTGAGGATGTTGTGCCTCACTTTTAGGGTGTAGGGTTTTATTTTTAGGGTTTGTGTTATCAACCCGGGCAGCCCTGGGTCGTTAGTTGGTCAGTTGCATCCCTGTCGTATGGCAAACAAGATGATGAAACAAACTCGCAAGCTGCACCCTAAAATTTAGTGATCATGCAAAATCAGGGGATCATGCAAGCTGCACCCCTCCCAACCGCCCAGCCCGCTAACACCCCACCCCCCCCTTTCCCCCACAGCCGCAGCCACACCCACCACCACCATCACCAAGCATGGCTCCGCCACCGTCCTCCCCTCCCGCACCTTCTCCCCACCAGTCCCCCTGGTGGTTGTGTCTGGATCAATAGGGGTGGGGGCGCGCGCGGTGGTGTCTCCATTGGCAGTGCATGGGGTGATGGCCCCACCTGCCAAGCCAGTGCTGGCATCCAGCCGCTCCATCCTGAGGAGGGACACAAGGTGGGGATTGGGGGCTCGTGAATTATAAAAGTGGGGGGGGAGATAGTGGGATTTCAGGTCATGTGCAGTCGGTGTGCATTCATAGGGGTGGGGGCGCATGTGGTAGTGACCCCATTGGCTGTGCAAGGGGTCATAGCTCCATTATTTCCATTTGTGTGGAGATACACGGGTGGGATTGGATGGGGCATGGTGGGACGGGAGGCCACATGCACTAGATTGACTCCATCCCGTGATACCTCTCCACTCCACCACCATCCCAACCACCATCCCTTACCCCTCACTCCTCCCCTCCCCTCTCCAGCCTCGGCCGCACCCTCTCCCCCTTCGACCTCCCCCCACCCGAGCAGCCCACCGTGGCCCTGGACCAGCACCCCGAGCCCCTGACCATGTTCCGGAGACCATCCGTCACCTTCAGGACAGGGCCAGATCACGTCATCACCATCCAGTCAGAAAAGGTGACCTTTATGAATTTAAAGGATTGTGAGTGTTTAAATTTGTATTCTGGATCGTCAACATGAGTGCAGGAGGACATGGAGTGATGTATTTAAGTCCTCCTGATGAGTGGATTTCATTTATTAGATTTAATGGTTTTATAGAATGAAGTCTTGAATTTGCTTTGCAAGCTCTTCTTGCTCTCATGAAGTGACTCTCTCCCTTCCCCAACACCCTCAATCCGAATTGGATAGGGCGTAAGCGTAATGCTTGGTTGTTCATTTATTCATTTGCTCATTTTTTCAAAACCCATTTCCAGGAGGAAAAGAAGCGCCAGGCGAAACCCCGCGAGCCCAAGGCCCCCTCCGAGGCCCCTCCCCTCAGCACCCAGGTGCCCCTCCCACAGCCAAGGGGCAACATGTGGCGCCTGCACTCGGCGGGCCCCGGCATGGGGGGTCCCCCCGGCAGGGGGGGATCGGCACGATCGATGTACTGGAACCACCTGCTGAATTCCCAGGAGGGGGGTGAGGGTGGTGGTGTCCCCGGGAGGGTGGTTGAGCCCCAGGTGCAGAAGGCCGAGGGTGGCGAGCTGATGATCTCCTACAACATGAAGGTGGGTTGCGGGGGTGTGGGTAGGGTTTTTAGGGTTTTAGGTTAGGGTTTGGGTGCAGAAGGCGGAGGGGGGCGAGCTGATGATCTCCTACAACATGAAGGTGGGTTGCGAGGAGGGCGGGTAGGGTTTAGGGTTGTTGAGGTTGCAGTTGCGCTGACAATAACCTACAGTGGGACATACTGGTAAATTGTTTATCTGAGTCCAAATTTTTTTTCCTGGCAATGCTCCTGGTTTGCATGCAGGTATCAACTATCATGGTGCATAGCACCCCCTGCAGCAAACCATTTGTCTATTGATAACGTAATTAATTTAAAATAAATGTTAGTATATGTACAACATGCCTTCCCACTCGAAACCAAGATTGACAGTCATGTATACCCGCATGTAGAATGGTAGGATCAAATTACCGTGGTGATTACATAACTGTTTGAAGGGCCCTATCTACAACATCCCTGGCCTCTTGCTAGGGACTCCAGCGCCCCTCAATCCTATGCCCCTTTCAATCCTGCCACCCTGCTCCTCCTAACCCCGCCCATCCCCCACCACCCCGCAGGATCTCCCCACCCGCACCAAGAGCCAACCCCTCCAGGACTTGGCAGCGGCAGCCATACTGGCCTACGGCGCAGGCACAACCGCCCCCCATATCAAGCCGCGCGCGCACCCCACCCCCCTGCCCCCGGCCCCCCGCGCCACACACACCCCACCCGCCGCACCCCGCGCCGGCAGCCCCACCCGCGCGCCACCCCCCACCGCCGCCGCCCCGGCCACCACCACAGCCACCCCCACCCCCCGCCCCATGTCCCGCGCCTCCCCCTTTAGCAAGTCAGGCGCCAACCGCAACATCGGCCTCCCCACCTCCCACCCCTCCAGCACCCACCCCTCGCCCCCGGTACCCTCCCGCACCCCCTCCGGGCGGGGCATGCAGAAGAGCGTCAGCAACGTCTCGGTGTCAGAGTCGGTAAAATCAGCAGGCACCGTGGATAGCGTGAGCCCCTTTGATGTGGACGCAAATCCCCAGACAATGCCGGGATCGGAGGCATCCCCGTTCGACACCGAGGCATCCCCATTCGACACGGAGGCGTTTACCAGGGATAGCGTCAACCTTCCTGACATCACGCATTTCCTGAGGCACCTGCCCGATACATCCTAGGCTGGATGGAACGCCATGTGGAGCACTGTGGGGACGCACCAGCGGCAGCATTCTTGTCTTGGAGCAGCGACTCCTGGAGTGGTGCCGGTGATCCCCAGCGGAGGCATCATCCCCGTTCGAAACCGGGGACTGGAGGCCATGTTCAGGAATAGCGTCAACCTCTCAGACATCACGCATTTCCTCAGGCCCTGCCGGATACATCCTAGGGGGGTTAACCACCGAACAGGGGAGTAGATGGACCGCCATTTGGAGTTATTTGGAGCAGCAAAGGGGTACCAGGGTTTTCCTCTTCTGGCAGTCCTGGCTGTCATGTGGCTGCGAATCCCGGAGCGTTGCCGGGATAGGAGCGGTCCCCAGTTTCACACCAAGGCCATGAGCAAATTCAGAATGGCTGGCTGGAATGCCACGCTGCGTGGTGCAGTGGCTCGACATTGCTGGAGTTATGCCCTTCTCGCAGCTTACTTGCAGCCCCCGCGTGTTGCCCTAGTCAGGCAAGGGGGGAGGATTATTAGAAAGCCATTCTTTTTTTGTATTTTCACGTTGAATTGTTGCACCTCCCTGGGGGGGTTAGCCGCTGCATTGGGGAGTCGCTGCTTATTTGGTGGCCACTGTTCCAAAGTGCAAGCTCGCACTGCGTATTAAGTTACCTAATTCGGTCATATTGTACACACATTTAGCCGGAGACTCAAGCACTTGCCACTTACTTACTACCCGTTTGGAGCACATTTTGCCATTCCACAATGCCTATCAGTACGGCACCTATACCTGCACATATTTAGTCATCCAAGCATACCGCCTTAAGTGCTTTTCTTGTTTGAACAACGCCCCTTATTGATATAGGGTTTGGGGTAGGGGCTGCCCATACCAGGATAGGATGGGGCGTTGTTTTCCATACTCATACTCATACCTTTTTCAGGAGGTTATCGGCTCATACAATTATTTTGGACACTCCACTTGCCATTGCTGATAGCCAATTTCTGCCAGTCGGCGTCCCTACTTCCATTTACACAGGGCGCCACTGCTAACACCTACAAACTGCCTTTTAAAGTACATTGATTGTGTGCATACCTTGGTCCACATCAAACTACCCAATCGCTAGATTGTCTGCAGCGCGCTCTATATCCTGCAAGTTGGGTGGGATGTTTCATGCATGGGCCTCTTGCCTCTCGGGGGTGGTTAGGCTTATTCAGGGTTCAACCCAACTTGGTTGAGGTTACGCGTATTGTTTACCCTTTTCTCAATTTCGCGTGCCTTGCCACAGACGGCTTGTGGGGATACTAATTACCCCAAACGGTTTGTGGGACTACTAATTACCCCAGCAGGTTTCCGGTACTGCATATGTTTGTTCCAGTAGCCAAATTTGTCTATATGCACTTGCCTACGGGCTCGTATTTTATCCCACCACCTACTACACTATGCTGCTGCTATGCATTCGCACTGTTTTGTTCTCACTCCCTGCGCAGTGACAGCGGGGTATACCAACTGTGTACCTTCCTGGCACAGTTATTGTACTGGACCATGGAGTTGCCACGGCTGTAATTTAAGACCCTACAACTCGTATTGATTACTGAAGATTCTTATTCTGAATAAGGGAGTTGCACACGGTCCAGGACCTGTACCGGAAGGGTTGCGGCGACGGGGGGTAAATCTTTCAAAGGTCATGTCAACATCATATTGATAATATAATATGTTATTCCGTGGTCTACCTTGTCAATGACTGCAGCGGGCTGTGTTGGATCCTTACATATGGCTGGGAGTTGATGATTTGCACACGCTTTGCAAAGCCAGCTGGTGCCGTTATGATATGATGTCCACTGCTTTGCGACTCCCAAACCCTATGGTAGGATTTGTAGGGTGTACAAGGGGTTTCATGGTGGCGCATAGTGATATCCGCGGTGCACCTTCACTGGCTCCCTCAGGAGCTCTGTTAAGTTTGCTGCTAGCACCACGTAAGGAAGGTGGAGCTATGGAAATTGTGGTTCAGCCGGCTATCACCGCTTATCAATGTCAAGTTGTCACTAGCTAGTCTACCACTGTACGGGCACTGGCTTTAAGTGCAGTGCAACCCAAGTAACCCTTCCCTTCAACCTTTGTCTATATATACAGTGGCCCCCCAGCGCCCGCACAGTGCAGCGCACCGTCTAGATGCAACTACACTCGGCATGCATGCATGTCAAGGGGCGGAAATGTGATGGGACGGGACCCTTCCTTCTAGGACGGGCCGATAACAAAGCCCAACTCGAGTCATCCCTCACAGCATATCAGGGACGCAAACCACGGTGTATCACCCACCGCTCAGTTGAAAACGTTGTGTAATGTGCATTCATGCACTCTGTTGTTGTTGCCTGTGTGTACGCCCATAGTCAGGACATGAGGTTCACTTACAAAGGATCAGACGACTTGCGTTGGAAGCAGCAATTATAAAGCACTTTCCCCTTTCTGAAATCAACAGCCCAGCGTGGGAAAGCGTAAAGAACGTTCTTAGCTATGGCGCATGCACAGGCCTGAGGAGCCCAACTCCAAGTTCATAAAGACCCCCGTCTTTTACGACAGTGGCAAGCCTGCGTTCCACAAAGCTGCCCAGGTATGCCTGGCTGGTGGCGCGTGTGCCCTGCATCCCTCGAGGTCCATAGCAAGCTTGCAACACACTCATACAGCAGGACAGCATGTATATCCATGTGGATACATCACCTTCCAGTACATGAACATACTGGGTATGTTGGCCGCAGCCTTACCTAGCCACACTCTACCTTACCTAGCCACACTCTACCTTACCTGGCCTCACCCACTGCCAAGCCATGCCACTGGCAGTGCCTTTGCATAAAACCAAAGAAACACCTGTCAACCCGCCACCCTCAAACCTGAACATAAGGGGAAACCCTGGGGGAAACCCTACACCCTGAGAAGCTGCACCACACAGTGCTGAGGTCGACCTGCGCCTGTGCAGCTCCCCGGTTCGGAGCGCAGCTATGCTGTTGGGGTTTAGGGTCTAGGATGTAGGGTTTAGGGTTTTAACCCACCACCTGGTTCTGATAAGGTTTCACCTGCTGCCCGCCTTAGAGCGCAGCTGGCGGATCAACTCCCTAAAACCTTAAATCCTAAATCCTAGATCTAACTAAACCATTCTGCGCCCGAGGTTTCACCTGTGCCTGCAGCTGCCCGCGTTGCAGTGCACCTGGCGATTAAACCCCAAACCCTATGTTGAAGTAAGCCCCTTGCTTCTGAGGGTTTCACCTGTGCTTGCAGCTGCCCGCGTTGGAGCGCAGCTGGCGCGTAAACACCCACTTCATGTCGCTTGGCCTGTCCAACCAACTGACGCACGCCTTGATCGCGCTGGGCGCCGGCGACCTGGCATTTGACCAGGCCATGCCTCTCGTGGTGTGCTACCTGCAGAGCGTGTACCACTCCAACGGCACCACCCACCTCAACAAGGAGTTGAGCGCCCGCTTTCCGAGGGCCACTGCTGCTGTGGAGGAGTTCCTGGAGGTGCGCCTTTTGCATGACTAGCAATAACATCGGCACCAAAATTCATTTGACAGTGAATCAACACCGTGATCCATTTGACAATATGGTAAAACACACAGCCATTTTAGAGCCCCATAGTCCCCATGCATGTCCCTGAGGGTTTTGGATTCCCATTCACGAGCAGGCGCAAGAGGCGCACCCCCAAGAGGAACAGAAGGTGCGATGCTATGCTGTGATGGCCATCCTCAACGTGGCCAACCTGGCCAGCACAGTAATTGACTACCGCATCAATCACGCATGCCATGCGGGGTTAGCGGCAGGTGCGCGGGAATCAATTTAATGTAAGTCAGGCGGAAAAGATGTATAATAAAATGATAATAAGACCACAGGTGTGTGGGTGTAATGCCACAGGTGCGCGGGAATGCATCTTGCCCAAGCATGTATGTGAGTGGTGTCCCTGATTGAGTTCAGCGGAGACTCTGCATGGCCACGGCATGGAAGTCATATGCATTGAGCTGCTATCCAGTGTGTGCACATGCGTGTGTTTGATGTGCTCTGCACATTGCCCCGTGCAAGGTTACCAATGCACCAAAGGCTCGTGATACTAAATGAATGGAGGATGCCGCTTTGGATCCCTTCCCTGCACTTCCAACGCGTGCAGTGGCTGTCGAGGGGTGGGGAAAACTCACAGAAATGGAGTCAGAGCGTAAACCCTAGGGCCTGACCCTGCCCTATACTCTTGCAGACGCTGTGGAGGGGTGGGAGACGCTCAAGGGAATGGGTTTGGCGCCTGTGGAGCAGTTTGGCATCACATGGGATGAGCTGCTCTGGGTGGCCTGTGACACTGCGACCAGTGCACTACACGATGCGATGATCCTAGACCATACCTTCCACAGGTGCGGTTCTGTTAGGGTTTAGGGTTTAGGGTTTGCCTCGCCACTGCGACCAGTGCCCTACAGGATGCAATGTTCCTAGGCCACAACTTCAACAGGTAGGGGCATGCAAAATGACACATTTGTTTTGTTTGAATGTATGAAAATATGTAATCTAGTTTTTTCTAGAACCAGTGCCTAACAGCAATTTGTGGTACATTGCGGTTAGCGCACATAGCAAATGCAGAACTGTTAATTAGATTAGGCAATCCTCAGTGGAGGAAATACTAGGGGTGATTAGGCTAAAATGGCTGGGGCACTTGGGACGTATGGCTGGCGATAGATTACCAAAGCGTGTGGTTTTTGGGCAGTTGGTTGGGAAGCGGTGTAGGGTAGTGCTTCGAGGGTACGACCAGGCCACAAACCTCATAGTAGAAGAGAGCCATGAAAGGGTATACTCCAGCAAGGTGTGTACCCTTGCTGGAGTATACCCTTTCATGGCTAGGGTATACTCCAGCAAGGGCCACATAAGCTGCTCTCGTTACCAAGGATCTGCAGGCAAGAAACATCCAAAAACGATACAACCAATACAACGACAGGGCTGGGTGGCGCAAGCTTGTGCAAGGCTGATTGCTGATCTGGCTTTGTGGCCGTTGTGAATGTAATAATAATAATGTATTTTACATGATTTACAGGGATAATAAATATGTATGTACCACCAGGTGTAACACCACGAAATGCAAAAAATGCCTGTACTAAATATGCACAATATCATGATGCAGCCGAATTACCGCCATGGGGATGCCTGTCGCCAAAGAGATGCAGCGCCTGCAGCCCGACAACGGGTATGGGTGGATGGCAGAAATGCAGATGTATGGGGCGGTGGATGACAGGGCCAACAGGGACGAAGCCTCTCAGCAGCTCTGTGCAGGTGCGGTGCTGGTGTAGGGTTTAGGGCTTAGAGTTTGGGGTTAGGGTTTTAGCGCCGGTATGGGAGTAAGGAAGCAACTCGGTTGAACTTTATCTATGCACCCATCCATCCACGCACCCATCTACCCACCTGTGTTTCTTCCCCCGGCCGCCTGAATGCGCTGCGCCATGGCCTGGAGCTGTGCTGCGCACCTGGGCACGTGGACGAGGTGTTTGGGTGCAGGTGAGGCGTGACCCTAGGCTAGGGTTTTGAAGGCGAGGGTTTACTAGGGTTCTTTTGAGCTTGTGCCATGTGGATGAGGTGTTCGGGTGCAGGGGAGACGTGACCCTAGGCTAAGGGTTTGTTGATCTTGACCTAGGGTTTTTGGTTTCCAGCCTAGGGTCTGTCATTGGTGTACTTAAACTCTCACTAGTTCCTTGGGACCTGATAATTGATTACACAGATCACTCGGATAGTCATGGTACTTTGGGCAAGCGATTGGTGTGCGATGGTACTCATGATGCGCCAGGGCTGCCTAGGGTTTGGATTTCCTAGGCTAGGGTCGCTAAATCATAGGCTATGGTTTACTAGGTTCTTTTGACCTTCTAGCATGTGGACGAGGTGCTTGGATGCAGGTGAGATGCCCTGACCTACATGACCCTAGGTTAGGGTTTTGGGGTTCCCCTTGTGGTCATGTGGACGAGGTGTCTAATTTGTTTGGTGGGTGGGTGTGGCTAGGAGCAGCATTGTTGCCTGTGTGGCTGTCATTGGAAAGACGCAGGACACCACGCTGTGTGTCGTAGGAGCAGGGTGTTAGGGTTTAGGGTTGCGTTGCCAGGCAACTCGTCCTACAAATGGGCAATCTTGCATTCGAAGCTGCTGCACATGGTTGCATCACCTGTCTAGGGTGTGACCCTTAGGTGCAGCGGGTGGGGGTGCAAAAACGCTTCTTTGGTAGCACGAGCTGCCTGGCAATGCAACCCTAAACCCTAGCCCAGTACAGAGAAACCCCCACGCCGAGTACACTACAGACCCTAACAGCTGTATGTGTGCAGGTTTGCATGGGATGTTGCTGACCGGCTGTGCACCAACTGAAACCCCTACCCATCTTACCAACCAAACCCTAGACCCTAACAGCAGTGCATGTGCCCGCAGGTTTGCATGTTATGCTGCCGATCCGCTGTGCACCAATTGAATCCTACACCCTAGACACCTGAAACCTAAACCCTAATGGCTGTGCAGGTTTGCATGGACTGTTGCCGATCAGCTGTGCAAGGGCATTGACGCTTCACCAAGTCGATATGTGGATGTGAAGGTAGGTACTGTACCTAAATCCTACTAGGGTATAAGGATGTGAAGGTAGGCTCTACATCTGAAAACCTACAAGGGCATGTGGATGTGAAGGTAGGCGCTGTACCCTAAACCCTAGTAGGATATGTGGATGTGAAGGTAGGGGCTGTATCCTTAACCCTAATACGATATGAGGATATGTAGGCATGCGTTGTATCTGAAAACCTACAAGGGTATGTGGATATGAAGGTAGGCGCTGTACCCAAAACCCTGCAAGTACATGTGGATATGAAGGCAGTCGCTGTATCTCAATACCTGCAATGGTATCTTTACTGAAAGGAGGTTCTGTATCTAAACGTTTTAAGATACAGAACCTCCCTCCAATAAGTACCTAATGGGTATGAGCGTATGAAGGAAGGTGTGACAAGTACATGTGGGGTGTGTTCATCTGTGCTTAGCGTTACGCCCCTGATAACTCGTATTGAACCCTGATCCAGTTGAGAGCCAACTTCGGGAGGATTTACTCAGCGTTAGCGAGCAACACGCATCTGAGGTATACAGCCAGACGGGCGATCAGTCTTGCGCATGCGGTGCCACGCAATGCCTCCATGGTACTGCTATTTTTGTTTGTTTTTGAAGTATTGCAATATCCGCTGCCGCCTCTCAGACTGCCATGGAAAAGGGGCCTCACTTTAAGCTGCAGCTGTGCCGTGCTAAACCCTAAACCCCTAAAGCTCAAACCACCCAGAGCGCCCAGGCTGCCATGAACAACGGACAGCGGCTGGACAAAACTCTAAAACCCTAAACTCTGACGCCTAAACCCTAAATTACCCAGGAATCCAGACTGCCACGGACAGGGAGTGACAAACCTCGAGCAGCACCCTCAAACCCTAAATCCTATACCCCAAACCACCCAGCACGTTCAGGCTTGCACTTTCTGAGAATAAAATCTAATCTTCCCATGTGATCCAGGCTGTCATGGACAAGGGGCGCCACTTTGAGCAGCGGCTGAGCTAACCCCTATAACCTTAAAACAATATTCCTTACACCCTAAACCCTACACCATCCAGGAGGTCCAGGGTGCCATAGATAAGGGGCGACACTTTGAGCAGCGGCTGGGCTAACCCCTAAAACCTTCAAAACCTATTCCTTACACCCTAAACCCTCCACCATCCAGGAGGTCCAGGCTGCCATAGACAAGGGGCGACACATTGAGCAGCGCCTGTTTGATTTGGCTACACACTGCAGCGCCATATCGTGGCCGAGAGCCGGGCAGTTGCGCTGAAGCTGTGGCCCGTGGTGCAGCGCTGCCAGGGGGTGATATGCAAGTTAGGCTGGCGCAGCAGCCCCCTGCTCGAGGAGTTCAACCGCAAGGTGGGTTCAGGGTTTAGGGTTTAAAGTTTAGGGGATTAGGGTTGAAGTGCTGTCAGGCTGGCGCAGCATCCCCTGCTCAGGGAGTTTGACCGCAAGGTGGGATGTCCCTTGTGGACAAAAAGACAATAACAACTAAAATCTTGCGATATACATTGGCGTCTGCGTTGCGTAGCTGGTGCCAATGTCTGGACTAGAGTTTCGCTGGAGCTCGGGCCTGTGTAGTACAATGATTCGTACCAATGTAACAGGCAAATGAGGCTGTGATGAAGATGAAATCCACAGCAAAAAAAATTGATCACAATGTTTGTATCATTTTGACTTGCTTTTGGCATTTCTTAGACAACTTGAAGGAACCGTGTTTTGTCGGTATAAGTTGGAAATGACAGTTGTTATTTTGCACCCCCCTTGCAGATTCTCGAGGCCTGGGTGGAGGCTAGTGAGCGGCAGAACGCCAGGCCTGATAAGAACCAGTGCCACCACTTCCACTTGACCTTCACCAACCTAAAGACATGCACCGGGTGAGTCGAAGGGGGGGGTAATGTTACCATTTATTTGTAATGAGATCAGGGAGAAACAGTTGTGTGCAACCTTTGGACTGTGCACTGGGTGAGGCCACAGGCACAGGAAGGTTGGGATCGAATTTCAAAAACCCTAAAGTTTGCACCCTAATCCCTACACGCGTGGTGGTGCCAGGAGGGCGGATGACAAAGTAGACAGGAGGGCATGGCCCTTCTCTCTGCTAGATCCTCTTCCTTAACCAACCTGCTTGTTCAAGGACAGACTGCGTAGATATTCATTTATTTAGTTATTTTGGTGGTGCCAGATGCCGCAAGGTCAAGTACTGCTCCGCGGCGTGCCAGAAGGAGGATTGGGTGAGCCACAAGGAGGCGTGCAGGAAGGCGTGCAGGAAAAGTAGGCGGGTGTCGCGCAAGAGGCGTAGGCTGCAGGTGCCTGATTTGGAGGCGCTTGTTTTAATCACTACTGAAGGGAAGGAGGGTGGGCATGGCATGCAATAGAACACGATGATGCAACAGCAGTTTGTTTACGGCTACTAATAACCTGGTTTGCACTTATAATTAGGCTGATTTGCGGCTACTAGTAGTTGGGTTACGGCTGCTATCTTTGTGTTTTCATCATGTACATTGTAGGCGCTGACACATTTGTGGATGACAGGGCTCATTTTCCCTTCATGGGTTGCATGTGTTTGTAAAGGGTAGCCGCCGTAGGATACACTACAGCATAACCTGGCAGCGTGCGCAACAAGATTTTCCAATGATTACATCTGACCCAGCGCACGCTCCTGTATAACTGGTATGATTTCTGTAGTGCAGGAAGTATTTCTGCGGTGTGGAGATATATCTGGAGTGTGATATCTGTAGCCTGGGTGTGCTTTCTGCACTGTGGGCATGTTTCAATGCGGATGGCGCATCAGCCGCTGATCGTGAGGCAGCTCAGGGCATCAGCATGATGTGGTGCTTATAGCTGCTCCTTCCACGCTGCTGGTAGGTGTTCACATCAGGAGCAACGTGTATAACATTGCGTGGGTTTGCGATTCACCATGATTTTGGGTGTTGACATCCGACCCGGTGGGCACCTGCTAGTGAGATCCCTAGTCCCTTGCGCAGCGTTTGGTGTATAGCGCAGCAACTGTCCAGGCGTGGTGATATCTGCGCTGAGTATATTGTAATGCATCATGCCACCTGGCAAAAGTCACATTGTTGCATGCAACCACTGTAGAAAACAACCAGAAGCATGCAATTAGGTACCTGCAGGTGGTTTACAAGGGCAGACAACTTGTAGGTTAGGGGAGGAACACATTACAACTCTCTGCTATTAAGTCTTCTTGGAAAAAGCAATTGAAGTCCTTCCTAAGCAATCATGTGCTACCCCAGCGAATGCAACGCTTCGAAAAGCACAGCCACTAGGAAAGACTGCACGCACCAAAATTTGCAAAGTGCATGCATGTCAAAGGGCAAAAGCAATGGTCGTGAGGAGGGAATTTCCCTTCTAGGAGCGGCCAACGAACATGCCAACTCTGACACACTATCCACTTTCCAAAATCACGTTGATACGCTGCGTAGAGGTAACATTGACTCAGAGTGATTGCAATCACTGATTGCAATCACACCAAGTGGGAATGGTGCTGTGGTGATGTACCACTGGGTGCCTGGTCTAGGCTCAGCTAGGGCTCGATACCCACCCTGAAGAGACTCCACAACCAAGCACGAAACACCAGCTTTGGGAAAGTTAGTCCCCACTTGGTGTGACACATGTCACTTTTTTCCAAACTTGAAGTGCTTGGTAAAATCAATATATGTGCACGCTATACACGCCCACTTCTGGAGCATGGCTAGCCAACCACATGGTGAGCTTTGGCGTGTCTGCTTTTCACAAAGCTGAAGAGGTATGCCTACTCGATGTTTGGGGGCTACAACGCGTGCTGTGCATATGCCATATGCCATTCGAAAATCAGTTCACATGGTGTTAGCTCTTGTTTGCCGCTTGGTCCCGTTTGGCCACTCTCTCGAGATATCCATGCATGCATATTATGAACGGATATCTAGTCAGAAGGGGCAAATTCGGGTGATGCCTGTACCTGGAGGGACGTGACTATCCTCCTGGGTTGGTTGGTCTGTGCGAACACCAACCCAACACATAGTATGCTCATGCATGTTCAGGCGTCTGGTAGGGGTGTTTTCTACTAAGCTAGGACAAGGTGGGTCTGTCAGTGCCAAGGCTGCTGGTGTTGACCTCTGTGCTGCATTATGCGGCATGCTTAGGGTTTGCTTAAGGTTTAGGGTGCAGCAGCTCAGCCACCAGTGAAGTGCTTTGCAGTCTTCTGCACACCGCAGAAAAGTTGCTGGTTGGAACACCCTAAACCCTATACAGCGCCACCTCCAGAACAGACCAGCTGCCTGGCGGTTTAATTCTGAATGCAACACAGAACCCTAACCTCTTTACCCTTACCCCATACCCGAAAACTTATGACAATGGTGCTGAGGTTACGCCTGTGCCTGCAGCTGCCGGCATCAGAGCGCGGCTGGTGCTGAGAGTTTAGGGTCTAGGGTTTAAGGTTTATGGTTTTGGATACCACCTGTTGCTGAGGTTTCACCTGCGCCCGCAGCTGCTTTGGAGGGCAGCTGGCAAGTCAACACCCTAAAACCCTAAAACCTAAGCAATCTATACCGTTTTTGCAGCTGCCAGCATCAGAGCGCAGCTGGCGGGTGAACGCACACTTTGCAGCGACAGACCTGTGCAACCAACTCGACAAAGACCTGAGCGCTGCAGCCGAGAGCAAGTAGCGCAGACACAGTTTTGTTTCCCCGTTGTAAACCCTATAACCTGTTCCCTAAACCCGAGACATGATCGCCTGACGCCGACAAGGTTTCACCTGTGCCTGCAGCTGCCGCCATCGGAGCGCAGCTGGCGGGTCAACAATTACTTTGCAGCGGCTGACCTCTGTAAGCAACTGGATAAAGATTTGATCGCTGCTGCCAATGGCATGCTGCCAGATGACCAGGCAATGCGCGTGCTGGCGCGGTATTTGCGCATGGTGTTCCACTCCAACAGCACCAGCCACCACCTCCAGGAGATGGGCCACGCGTTTTTGAGGGTCATTGATGTCGTGCAAGAGAGTCTGGCGGTGAGTGAAACCCTTGTGGAGGGTTTGGTACCCTGCGCTGTCTACATATATGCCGCCTAGGGTCCGTGTTAAAGGGTTTAGGGTAGGAACTGCGGTGTGGCACTTTGGTAATTCAGTTGCTTTGAATTAAATTCAGTAGAGTTGGCATGGGCCAGGTGGCCATACGTGTGTTCCCTTGCTTGCCGCAACAGCTTGTTGTTTAAAGCCCTAAACCCTTGACCCTATGCAGCTCAACACCTGCATGTGTGCGCATGCAGGCATTGCACTAAGTCCGAGGGCGCTGCATCATGCAAAGGGCCCTACGCATGGCCTCCGGTGTCCACTAGAAAATACAAGAAAGATATATAATATGATTACAATCAAAAGCTAAAAACAAATTAAAAAAGGGAGAGAAAAAAGGTCACCATGTGCGTGCAGGCGGCGTTTCAATTGAGTAATGAGGCCATCCGGGTGTTTTCTTGCCCAATGCTCCCCCAAGATCCCAATGATATGGCCCAGATAATGATCGTGCGGGTGGCAATTGAAGCGGTGCAAGTGGGGCTGGGCAAGCACGATCCCGAATGGGCTAAAAGTGCGTATATCTGAAAGGGGGCCAAATTGAGCATGACCATGCGCGTGTGTATCGTGTAGGATGTATGACGCAATTGTTGTACATCGCCGGATGTTTACCCCTAACCCCTGGAACCTAAATGGTGGGAGGCACATCATGATCCTGCAGGCCCAAACTTGTATCCATTTGGATCCATTGCCAACACATACACATTTTAATCAGTGCACCCCACTCCCTACACCAACATGCCAAACCCTACACCTGCAGGTGCTGTCGAGTGGTGGGATCGAATCAGTGGCCTCCCTGTGCTGCCTGTGGAGCAATTCGGCATCACCTGGGATGAGCTCAAGTGGTCGTGCTGCGACACAGCGACCACTGCGGTGACGGGGACATCCCTCAAAGACCCTAGCTTTGCCAGGTGCGGTCCTGTTGTAGGGTTTGAGGTTTTAAATTTGGGGTGTAGGGTTTGCTGGGACACTGCGGTGGCTGAGACATCCCTCAAAGACCCTAGCTTTGCCAGGTGTGGTCCTGATTAGGGTTCAGGGGTCAAGGCTTGGGGTCAAGGTATAGGGTTTAGGATTTGCTGGGATGCAACATGTTGCATTATGGTTTCCCCCTGAGGGAATGCAGTGAAGAATTATTAAACAGTAGCAATATAATTTATTACAAAAAATAACTCAACCAATACTCATGGTGCAGCGAGATGAGAGCCAGGGGCATGCCACCATGCAGTAATCTACTCCAAAAAAACAACAATATAACTGAATACAAGTTTAATCATATGTGTATATTATCATGGTGCAGCGAGATGAGAGCCAGGGGCATGCAGCTCGCCAAGGACCTCCAGCGCATGCAGCCGCACAATGCGCATGGCTGGTACATGGAGTCGGTCATTTATGGGCCGCTGGAGGATGGGTTCCAGGGGTCGATGCCAAATCAGGGACTGCTGACAGGTGCGGTCTCAATCACAATTCCTAACTTATATCAAAATCGTAATCACAATCCCGATCCCGATCAGAATCACGATCACAATCACAATCACAATTACAACCGCAATTACGGCCACAGTCACAATCACCCACCCATCCATCCACCCACCCAACCACACCCCACTCAATCCTCCCACCCATGCCCACGCCCCTCTCCCCTGCACCTGAGCACTGACAAAAATACACTAACCCTGAAACCTAAACCCTAATACCTGAACCTTAGACCCTATCGGCTGTGCGGGTTTGCGTGGTCCATTGCTGACCAGCAGTGCACCCAGTGATGATGTCATGAACCTAGGTCCTAAAACCTATTCTAAGCTCTGTTGGCTACATGTGTGTGCAGGTTTGCCTGGTTCATTTCTGACCAACTGTGCAAGGGGGTTGGCAGATCACCCCAAGCGTACGTGGACGTGGAGGTAGGTGAGATACCCTAAACCGTAAACATGAAACTCTAAACCAGCTGTGCAAGGGCATTGGCAGACTGCTGCAAGTGTATTCGGATACAGGGGTAGGGGCTGTGCCCCTAGACTCAAGACCCTAGGGCTCTGAAACCCTAGAGGGTATGTGGATGTCGAGGTAGGCGCTGGGGATGCACAATTTCCTGCCTGCAGCTGCGGATCCGTTATTAAAATTATGATATACAATATTGTTATTATTACATGCACAACCCTTATACGCACATTTACATGCATTGCTACTGCAAGTAAAACATGCGTGAACAAGAAACGTACTCTAAAAATCTTCGTGCGGCAATAACGGCTGCCTCTACCATCAGTAGCCACCCACCACACGCCAGCTCCTGTTGCTTTTCTATCGGCTGCCAAGCGCTTGCCCCATGTAAGCCTGTGTCCTTAAACAAGAAGGCAAAACCCTAAATAACAACCCCCCATCCAGGAGCTCAAGGCTGCAAAGGCCAAGGGGCAAACCATAATGCCCCAACCCCGTAAACCCTTAAAGCTCAAGCACCAGCTGCGCCAGCCGCTGCTCAAAACCTTATTGCTCAAACCTTAAACCCTAATCCCACCATCCAGGACCTCCAGGTCGCCATGGACAAGGGCAGCACATGGACCAGAGGTTGTGCTCAACCCTCAAATCCAAATGCTGACCCTGCACCCTAAACCTCAAACACCTCATGAGGTGCTCCCAAAACCTCCAGGCTGCCATGAACAATGGCTGCCATGAAAGGGGAAGGACTGTGAGCGGAGGCTGGCGCAGCTGGTCAAAACCCCAAATCTCAAACCCTAAACACTAATCCCACCACCCAGGATCTCCAGGCCGCCATGGACAAGGGGGCCCACTGTAAGCAGCATCTGGCGCAGCTGGGCAAAATCCTAAGCATGAAACACTAAATCCTTATCCCACCACCCAGGATATCCAGGTGGACAAGGGGCGGCACTTTGAGCAGTGGCTGGGCTAAGCCCTTAACCCTACAATCTGAACCCTGAACCCTAAACCCATAGGATCTCCAGGCTGCGCTGGACAAGGGCCGTTTCTTTGAGCAGAGGCTGGCAGAGCTTGGTGATAAGTCGGAGCGCCAGTTCCACTCGTGCGTCCCCCGCGGCAATGCGCTCAGTGTGTGGCCCATTATCCAGCGCTACCGAGAGGATGTGTGCTCGCCGTAATGGCGTTCAAACCCGCATCTCGAGGAGTTCCTAGCCAAGGTGGGGCGGGTACCTGGGATTAGGGTTTAACTTGGGCTGAGGGTTGAAAACCAGGGTTTAGGAGTTCAAGGCCAGGGGTTCGACCTCGTGGCAAGCGCTCAGTATTTGGCCCATCATCCAGCGCTACCAGGGGGATGTTTGCAGGCCAGGATGGCGTTCAAGCCCGCGTCTTGAGGAGTTCCTATCCAAGGTGTGGCGGGTATGTGGGTTCACGGTTTAGGGCTTAGGAGTGTAAGCCAAGGTGAGGTAAATAGGCTTCATGATGTAGAGTGTAGGTTGCAAGCGTGTGCACGGCTGATTGCTGATCAGGCTCTTGTGCCAGAATGCATGCAATAGTAACAATATGGGCTTTGGCGTGTTTGTTTTCATAAATTATGTCCGGTCAATGTCTCGCATCGATGCTCCTCACTGTTGCTTACTATATATGGTACATCTGGCTCCGACGATGGTTTGTATGTCCATGCTCTTTCTATTTTGGAACAGTGTCAAATTCTGTGTTTACGTGTGCACCCTACCAATTGGCTGAGGCCATAATGTGAGAACGTGACAATTATGTAATATACCTACACTTTCTTATTTTACTCCCTAGGGTACTTTTTGCCCCCTCTTGCAGGTGGCTGAGGCCATACACGAGGCTATGACAATCTATTTAAAGTACTATTGTTCTGTTTATATCAATCCTTAGGGTATTTTTTGCTTCTTCTCGCAGGTAGCTGAGGCCATACACGAGGTTGCTGTGAAAGAGGCTGTCCGTGAGCGACGCCTTTGCGACCACTGCCACAGGCCCTAATTTGAAGTTGGCAAACTCGATACATGCACCGGGTGAGGACAAAGGAAGGGTGTGTGTGTGTGTGCAAACAATTGAAATACACCCTCGAGGTGTTAGGATGCATTACTATCCACTCTTTGCAATCGATTGGGCACCGGTTCTCCCCCTGTCCCGTTGCGTTATTGATCCCCTTTCCAATGTCCATGCTGTTGCCCTCATCAGGGTTTAAATCGCCGACTCTGCAGACCCTGGGCCATTGGTTATTGCAGGTGCAGGAAGGCCAGCCTGGGAGTAGCAACCCTATTCAGGATTGAACCCTAAACCCTGCACCTGTGGTGGTTCCAGGTGCGGGAAGGTCAAGTACTGCTCCAAGGAGTGCCAGAAGGAGGACTGGAAGATTCACAAGGAGGCATGCAGAAAGTCGCAGAGAGAGCAAGCGGCGGGGTTCGGGCAAGAAGGGTAGTCTACAGAAGATACAGATATAGGGTGGAGGCTGTAGGGTTTGTGTAGGTTGTGGTATCCTGCAGAGGCTCAATTGTGTCGAGAGGTGCTCGTTTCCGTACCTACAAATTTGACAAAGGTGTTTCATGGCTAGGATTGAGCAGAAACGGATACTTCCCTCGCGTGTAGCTGCTGTTCTCCTGCCCACGTGGGATGACTGACAGCGTTTGTGGATGTGGAGCCTCATTTTCAATCACAGCTTGTTCGTGTGGCATACGGAGTTTTGACGATGTGCTGTTGTTGAACTTGGAACTATTGAAACCTAAACCCATGTACCAATAGCTATTGGGACTTGCTGGGGTACGTGTGGCTCACTCGCCTGGCAGGGCGATTCTTCCTAGCCCCTAGCTATTGTGCTTGTGCAAGGACAGGCAGCTACATAATGGCTTCAGTCAAGCTGGGAATTGGCCTCTGTCTCTGACCTCACCTCATACTGCTGCCCAGTATGAGGCAGCAGTGGGGTACTGCGGCCGTCAAAGCCACCTGATTTTGACAGCCGCAGCTTCCGATACGGTGCATGCACTGACCTGGTGATGCACTTTAAGGTTGTCTATGCGAAGGAGTCTGGGCCATGAAGTGCACCTTCAACTTCACGTTTTGCAGGTAGACCCTGGCGGTTGACCACCTGGAAGCAATATGCCTGGAACACCAGGTTGCTAAGCCTTGGCTGGCCACTTACACTGAGGAACGCAGGAGGAGACTTGGGGGGTGAGACTTTGGGATCATAGCTGTGGGGATGTGCTGTAGATGGTAACCATTGATTAGGTGCAAAAGTGTGTGATCACCACGAATGTTTATGGAGACAGGATTTTTTCACATCTGCTTTTGTTTTGCCGCATTGTTTTTGCTTGCACTGTTCGTTTTTTAAACCTTTTTCTCTGCGCGATGTTTCAACACTGTATACTGGGCGCTCACTACACTGTCAGCCAGCAAATCTAGTCTACATTCCCATTTACCGTCAAAACTGTAATTTACCTTCGCAACTGTAATTTACCACGGCAACTGTAATTTACAACATCAAGGCTGAGCATGGGCCTCTGAAAGCCTTAAAACCGTTGCAATGTTGTGGCAGTAAAAGTGCAGTAGAAACATGGTAACAATCAGCCCGAAGGCTGCGTGGTGGGTGCTACCAAGCTCCAGGATCAACCCGGGTTCCCCCACATGCCACCTCCGTCCAATGGCATTAGTGATGGTTGGCAACAATTTGCTGCTCAAAACCTAAACCCATTGCCACAGCTTAGCAGCATCAGATCAGATATTTCAAGCAGCCAATTCGCAAAGTAAAAACGTACCCACCCTACAGTTTCAACCCAGCCGCCCAACTCATGCACCCTCCTCCACCTGTGCCGACTCAACCCCCTCCCCCCCCCCACCCCTCTCCTCTCCACCTTCCCGGTCACAAATCCCCACCGCCCGCAGCAGCGCCCCCGCCTTGAGCCGCATTTCCTCGTACTCCCCCTGCGCCTCTGATTGCACCACGATCGCCCCCCCTGCCCCGATTGCCATGCCCCCCTTGTGGAGCACCGCTGTGCGGATGACGATGTTAAGGTCAAACGTGTCGTTAAAGGAGATGTAGCCTGTGGAGGTGGAGGGTTTTCAGGGGTTTTGAAGGGTTTTCAGGGTAAGGGTACAAGCAGCCCACAGGGACAGGCAGACTCTGAAGGCAACTTGGACCATTGACTACTGGGCATTATGCCCCCATCGTTTGGGTCTTCAATGGGCCCCAGGGTGTAGCCAGATGCACAGCCACCACGCCAAACCAACTGGTGCGGGCAATCAATGCCCACAAGGGATGTGGGATGTCGCACAAGTGCGTTAGGGTACTACATGATCTTGTTGTATTCCTCCTCACCGATTGCTCCCGAATACACCCCCCTTGGCCTCCCCTCCTGCCGATCCAGGATCTCCATGCTGCGAATTTTTGGGGCCCCGGTCATTGACCCGCCCGGGAATGCGGCTCGAATGCAGTCCACAATCCCCACCCCCTGCGAACAACGGGAGGTCAAGATATATTCATACGCAAGGTCAGTTGATGGTATAGGGTTTGCATCCCGCAGTATGGTTTAGGGCTTGCATGGCCTCCATCCAAAGCAGCAGACATCCCACATTCCGTTTCTTGCCTTCAACAGACTAACGCAGCAGAGAAATTGCAAGAAGCCAAACATTTACAAAGAAAAAAGGGCATGATGGCGCTGAGCAGGGGCCAGGCGGATCACGCATGCTGTATTGCTGGAAAGCATGTGACTAAGCAACTAACCTACCTTCCGCCGCACACCCCGCACGGTCGACACCAGCTGGTGCACTGTGGCAAAGCTCTCCACCTCCATGAGCCCATCCACGTGCACACTGCCGGTGGAGCACACCCGCCCCAGGTCGTTGCGCAGCAGGTCTACAATCATCAGGTTCTCGGCGCGATCCTGGGGGCATATATACAAGATGATCAGATTTAATTCTATATTGATCGGGTGCAATTGATGTGAGGGAGCACACCCCGGCCCAGGTCGTTGCGCAGCAGGTCCACGATCATCAGGTTCTCGGCGCGATCCTGGGGACATAATGATGTGATCAGGTTCGATGAATTTTGACGAGATTGATCGGTTTGATTGGGTATGATGAGTTTTGAGTCGGGTGGTTTGCTATGATGCAGAGTAAAGTTGGGAGGCACCAGATAGATGCGCAGCAGGTCCACAATCATTAGAGTCGCGGCGCGGTCCTAACGGATAGGCTGACAAGATGATCATATGTGATCAAAGTTTGATGAGAAGCGATTAGTTGTGATGCGTGTGGTGGCCCTCCTCCAGCCAACATTGTTTTGCAGGATGTCTACGAAATTACCATGCTAGGTTCTCGCCCAGATCCAGGAGGATATGTGGTTTAAAGAGCAGCAGGGTGACAAGATTATCAGATGTAATCGATTTTCATGTCTGATGCACTTTGACCAAATGTGATTTATCACTTGGGGTGCAACATTAGCCAGTGACTTGTGGCACCAGATTTCTGACTAAGTATATTAATGAGATTATATCTGGCATGCCGCACCTTTTCCGACGCCGCCAGCGCATCCGCAGCCGCCACATCTGCCTCTGGGTCTTCCCTGTGCCTGGGTGCCGTCCCCTTGATGGGTCGCGCCTCCAGCACGCCCCCCCTGTCCCCTCGCAGGAAGCGCTCAGGGGAGGAACAGCACACCTGGGGAGAGGGAGGGCCCACACATTACATGGGGAGATGCTGAAACAGCAGATCTTCAGCAAACTCTCATTACTTGAAGATTATTATGTCTTGTTTTGATTTACATTAGTGTCTGCGATAATCGCAATGCAATGTTGTGGCCAGTCAAGCTACATATTACAATGGCAGAATGGCACCCCCCACATCCCACCTGCAGCCTCCTCGCCCCCAAACGACAGCCACACCATGTAGTGCACGGGGTTGACTCTCCACCCTCCAACCTAAACCCTAAACCCTAAGCCCCACCTGCAGCCCCTCCTCACCCCCGAACGACAGCCACGCAGCGTAGGGTGCGGGGTTGACCCTGCGCAGTGCGCTGTACAGGCGCTGGGGAGTCACCCCCTGGTCCCGACACATGGCGGTGGTCAGGCATAGCTCGTAGCTGTCACCCGAGTGGAGGGCCTGCGATGAGGCAATATATCCATACTGAAACATGGCGAATCATGATTAAAATGCTGTGTTGAAAGTGCGTTTTGTGGGTGCCGAGTGGCGCATGGCGATGGTCAAGCAGAGTAGTTCTCACCTTCCGGGAAGTGCACGTGTGGATGGGTCCACCAAAAATGTGGTGAGAATGCGGTCAGGATCCTGGTGGAATGTGGGTAGATTGTGGACTGAACGGTTTTGAGAAGGGTTCAGGAGCTGGTTCAAGGCAACTTTGACAGGTGCCCTGGTGTTGACACATGTGAGGCCCTCATTTGGGGGGCATGGGGTGTGGCCAGAATGATGCAAGTGTACGGTGTTGCAGGGGTTCAGATCCGGATGGGTAGCTCATACCACACAGTTCTGGAACCAGCTGCCGGCTGCCCCGCAAGAACCTTAAACCCTAAACCTGATCTCAACACCTGCGCACCGAGAGGCACTCCTCCACATTCCTCTTATATGCCTCCCGCCCGTGGCACAGCCGAAACCTCCCGGGTTCTACCCTTCCCTCCCCTTGACAGCTGCCATCCTCCCCGGGAGGGCCAGGCGGATCCTCCCTGCCAGGAAATTTGGCGGGGAAATTCGGTCGGGTGGCGGCCCCAAATCCGCCCCCCTCAACACCGCCCATTTTGTCCCCTGGTTGGGGCTCCCAGTTGTCGGCCAGTGGCGAGGCGGGGGGGGGTGTACTGGAGGTGGATGGCTGTGACTCTGGCTGTGGCTGTGGCTGTGAGGTTCCGGCTGTTGGTGGTGGTGGGTGTGGCCAGGCGGGTATTGCATGTTGGGAGATGGCGGGGAGGGAAAGGGAGTGATGGAACGAGATGCTGCCCCCCAAGCTGCTCGCCAAAGACCTGTGAAGAAGTGCCATTGGGTGTCATGTGGGGTCCAGCACATGGACACACACCATGCAGGCATGGCCAAAGTGCATGTGTATGTGCATGTGCATGTGTGCAATTGCACCAATGCCAGCCTCATTACCACATGTGCATGAAGGTAATCAATGCCAGCCCTTATGATAGTTGGTAGCCAAGTGTCCAGCTTTATCTGGTAGATAAACTGCATCATAGTGCATGCGTCGAGCGCGTTCCATTATGTGACCCTACCCCGTGATGCAGTGCAATGCAGCGCACAACAATCCAGCCTGCTGGACCACCAAACAACCAATCGAATGCAGACAAGCCTCGCCGATGATTGATCATTGCCAATTAAACGTTGTATCATTGCTGATTACTTGCTTAATCATTCTCCAATGAAATGGTTTCACACTTACAGCAGCGCTTCTTCATCCAGCGACCCGCAGATGCCGCAGTGCCGGACCCCCCTCCGCATCGACCTCCCCACAGGCGTATGATCACCCCCTTTCTCCCCTGTCCCCTCCCCTGACAACCCCACCCCATCACCCCCTTGCAAGGGTGACGAGGGGAGGTGAGTGGTGGGGACCGGTGGTGGGGTGGTGGTGCGGCAGGTGGTGCAGGGGGGGCCTGGGTGGTGAATGCTGGAGGCCCGTTGGGCCAGCTGGCCTGCCTACAGGGTGGGGAGGGTTTAGGGTTTAGGGTTGGGCTTCTTAAAAATGGTGAGGATGGTGTTGGGTGAATTTTCTTTCATGCCATTGCATGTTGACAGTATGCATTGCCTATCAAGCAATAGATCCGATCATGCCAAACCTAGAATGTATCCTATCATCCCCACCGACTCCCACCGGCAGCAAGGCACACAACCACCTGTCATGTGGGTGGTTATGTAGATAGTTTTGGCGTGGATTCTCTCATCCTCCACCCCCCACCTGCACCAGGCGGTTGCCATATGTGTTGCTGTCCGCCTTAGACAGGGCCATGACCTGGAACTTGGTGGGGTCTATCCATGCCTAGCCCCACCCTTTCCCCCCATCCCCCTCCCCCACCACACACCACTGCAATTTTCAATCACCCACGAACCCCCCTCCCACCCCCTAGACACACCCACCTGCACCAGGCGCTTCCCATATGCATTGCTGTCCGCCCTAGAGAGGGCCATGACCTGGAACTTGGTGGCGTCAATCCATGCCTGGCTCCGCTGCATTGTGAAGCTTGACCCCAGCAGGTAGAGCGCTACCAGGTACACATCCCCGGTGTGGTGGTCCGCAACAATGATCCTGCGTGGAGGGGTGATATAGGGTTTGGGTAGGGCTTGGGTAGGGTTGGGTAGAGGATTTGGCACGGGTGTAATTGGGTTTGAGGATGCTTTTCAGTAGAGTTTTTGTACGGTTTCCTGTAGCTAGACCCTTTGGCAGGTAGAGCGCAAGCAAAACACACACACCCGGTGTGGTGGTCTGCGACAATGAGCCTGTGTGGAGGGGTGATGCAGGGCTTTTCGAAGTTCTGTCTAGGGGTTGGGTAGGGTTCTTACAGGCCAGGGGATAAGCATGTCCCCGGTGCGTTGCAAACAACAATGATCCTGTGCGAGGATCATGACATTACAGATTAAGACGACGCCACCAAACAAGGTTTTCGGGTACATGTAGGGTTACTAAATGTGAACGTTTAGGGTTTAAGGTTTCAAAACCCACCTGTCCGCCAAAAACAGGCCCGCATCAGGGGTGTCCGCCTGGAAAGCCTGGTGCCCCCCGCAGTCCGCCTTGAGCTCGTACCCCAAAAACCCTACAAACCCTCCCCATAAGTTGAATGGAAGGTCCTCGGCTGTGTCCCCGCTGACGTGGCACCGCCACCGCTCCAGAGATTCGGACAGGAATTTCCAGAACCCGCATTTTTCGGTGGCGGTCCCCCCTGCGGAGTCCTCGATGGTGAATGTGCCCTCCAGCTCAGGGTGGGATGTGGAGGGGTCCAAATTCGAATCTGCATCTGGCTTGGGATGGCTGGCATTTGGTGCAGCTGGGGACCCTCCAGGGCATTGCTCCCTATGCTGCTCGCCACCGTTTGAATTCGAATTCAAATCCACGCCGTTTGAATTCAACCCTCCGCTGGAACTCAACACTGACCCCACACCAGATCGCTGGGATCCCAGCCCATAACCAAACATCCCCAAAGGATCATCCATCCCAGACCCCACGCGACCGCTGACCCACTGGCTCAACCCCAAGTGGTCCCCGCCAGGAGAAACCTCTACGGTAGCTGCCATGCCACCACCTGGCGCCTGCACCCCCGCCGCCCCAAACGGCGTCGACAGCGGGCTTGCCGGCGGGATCCGATCATCATTTAGCGGGACAATTTCACCATTTGACACGTCACCAACCACATCCCCATCTGCTGCTGGTTGGTGGGGGGACCTACTGCCCCCACCGGTGGCGCTGATAGTGGCGGGGGATGGTGGTGGTGGTGGCGGTATGGGGGAAGAGGCAGGGGGTTGGTCGGAATCGGGGGCTGTGCCGGGGATGGGGGGCAGGCGGTAGGTGATGCGGCGCCAAATGGGACCCCCCGGTCCCCCCATGAATGAGAAGCGGCCCCGGTCTGTTGCCGAGCTGCGGGTGGGATGTAAAGGAGTGAGGGCATGCGTTGTCTATTTTAACCATTTTCTTGGCTGAGGTTGCGGGTAGGGTGCAGTTCAATGAAACAGCTGCAGCAACACGTCATTGGCTGGCTTACAGCATCATTCCAAAGCCCATTTGTCTGCGCTTAAAACATGACAATACATCACATTACATTCCTCCATTGGGATCACATTTAAAATTTTTAACTTTGTTTTTTTACATAATCTACATAATGGCAACGCTGTCCGCTCACCTATCCAGCCAGAATGTGTCCTGCGCATCCTCCCCGCCATAGATGCTCCAAAACAGCTGCTCAGTGCCCCCGCACTTCTCCAAAACCCCGGGGATTTTCTTCCACAGGACGTCCATGCTTGCCTTGCCCTGACCCCCCCATTTGCAGGCTGGGTGAACCTTCCCTGGAGGCCCTGCATCCAGGGGGGTGGGGAGGCTTATGCCAAACCAATCATGCCACCTACGGCAAACACGCCCGCCATATCATGCTCACAGTGCTGAGCTATCGCAACAGTGACTATAGAACACAGCCTAGAGATTTACAGGATTCATTCAGGCCAATTGGCATGGCCCACTCCACGGTTGTCTTACATGGTTTTACATACCTTACTGCACACAAGACACACACACGCCAAATCAGGCTTCAGCATCCATATGCCTCACCCCACCACCAACACAAGGCCAAATTAAACCACACACACATGCCAAACCCTACGCCACCAGGAGACGCATGCAGTTACGCACCAATGGGGTTGGGGATGGGCGGCAGCTCCGGCAGTCCCCAGAATTCGCAGGTCAAATCCCTGAAATTCTGAAGCAGCGCGGCCCCGTAGGTGCTGGCCACACTCTCTGGATGGAACTGGACACCATAGTGCGGCCTGCAGGTGGGATGGGTTTAGGGTTTTACATTTTTGGGTTAGGGTAAACTATCCTGTGGAATTGGACACCATAGTGCGGCCTGCAGGTGGGATGGGTTTAGGGTTTTACGTTTTTAGGGTTAGGGTAACTATTGAGGGTTTTTAGTAGTGCTGTGGTATTGGACACCATGGTGCGCCCTGCGGGTGGGAAGGGTTTAGGGTTTCTTTCGTTAGGGTAACTACGAAGGGTTTTCAGTGGTGCGGTTTGAGAGTGGGACTGGACCCCATAAACGCAGACCAGGATGTAACGTGTCCAGGGTTTAGGGTTTCAAAGGTAAGGGCTTTGCGCCAACTGGTCAGTGTTTCCGCCCCAACGTGTGTTGATTACAGTGGGCCAGCCAAGCGGAGGTTTGCGTTTGACTGAAAAACTTGAACCTTGAAGGAAGGGTTTTGCAATGCAAGAGGTTTCTGCTGCAGCGCAGGTGTGTCTACGCACGCAACCCATACCCCCAACGACCCCAATCCCCCTTCCCCATACGCACCACTCCTTGTGCGCCAGACCCATCAGAACGCGCGCAGCGCCCCCCTCGCCCCCCACCACCTCACCACCACCGCCACCCCCCTCGGCCCCCACCCGCAGCGCGTGGTCCCCCCCCACCGTCCAGGCAGTTGGCTCCAAGCAGGATGGCAGCGTGGACTCATCCACAGATAAAGAGTGGTAGCGCACCACTTGGAGCTCGGAGCCTGTGGGATGGCGGGTGGTTGGTGGAAGTGGGGGCCAGTGGCTGCATCAGCTGCCTGCACTGTTCCGGTGTAAGCATGTGATGCAATGTTGCATGACCAGGGAATCTGAATCCAATCATCCCTCAACATAAACCCAACACCCAAGCTCCACCACCCACCACCCACGATCCTCCCCTCACCCCTCACCTGACGGTATCCCCTTGAAAAGCCCCACCCCCCCATGCTCCACCCCGCTCAGCCTGCCATGCACAGCCGCACCCCCCACCACCCGCCCCCCATGCGCCACCGCCAGGGCCTGGTGGCCCAGGCACACCCCCAGCACAGGGAGCCAGTGGGCATGCTGGAGTAGCTGGAGGCACACGCCTGCATGTGTGGGGGGTGGGGGGTGGGGTGGGGTGGGAATGGTGGGACATGATCTTGCAAGTGTATGAGTGGGGGTTGGGGGGGTGAGGGGGGTATTGGTAAGCGACAGGGGGGTGCGATAGTGGGCCCAGGTACACACGGCAGCCAAGTGGGCGTGCTGCAATAGCTGGAGGCACAAGCCTGCATGTGTGGGGGTGGGGGGTGGGACGTGGGGGTTGTGTACAATGGTATGATAGTCATCCTGTGTGTGTCGGTGCATTGAGAATGGGCGTGCGTGGGTGTGCGCGGGGGTGGTTGTGCTGAAGCTGGGATGATACATTGTGGGGTGTGTGGGTGTCTGGGTGTCAATATTGCTGCGGTTGGTGGGAGAGTGGTGGTGCTGGTGCTGGTGGTGGGTAAGTTGGGGGAGGGGGTGCGTACCAATATCTGCCGGGGTGGTGGGTGTGCCGGGGCCAGGGGAGATGACTACGTTGTGGAACTCGTGTGATTGTAGTCTAGGCAGTAGCTGTTCCCAGGTGAGTGTGTCATTGTAGATGACAGTAGGAGGAACTGGGAGGTGGGGGAGGGGCAAGGGGTGCATGTGAGGGGTGGCGTATGAGGGGATGCGGGGGGTGGGGGGCGGGTTGGCGGCTATAGTGCCGATGGACGGAGGTGGATTTTCACTGGTGTTGTATGGTGGTGCTGTTCTTTAGGGGTCAAGCTGTTAGGTGGCTATATTGAGTAGGGCGGGTGGGGTGCAGTAGATGATTTGGAGGGCAGATTAGGTGTCATGGGCGTGATTAATCAAACTGCCAGGGACGTTGCATGGGTGAAGGTGGATACAAAATACACCTGATGTCAACCGCAAAAGCACTGAGGTTCTGAATCCTAGCAGGGACGTAAATGACAAGTGTGGCATTGAAATGCATGCATATATGCACCATTGCAATGGGGGCCCTACGGACACGCCAGCCACTCACAAAGTTCCCCACCCATAGACATGACTGTATATCCAAGCTCGCACCAAAATGCAGGTCTAGTCCCAGTACACCAGACCCTACCGAGGGTGCCGCTTGACCTGACGTGGCAGGGTTCTAGGCCAGAAACAGATGCATGCATGCATCACTGACACGCTAAACGTTTGAATAGACAACACGAAAAGTCGCGATACGGGCAATTCCAGGACAGATCCAAGTGTAGCAAGGCTTGTGCAAGGTAAAGTGCTATCAGTGACTGCTACTTTGAACCGATGCATGCATGCACATATGCACTGCGATCCGGGGCCAACCCCCTCCCTCCTGGGACCACTCCGTACCTCCGTTCACCTCCGCAATCAGTTGATATAGGTTGTATGTGTAGCTGTCGTAGTTGTCTATCAGCAGGGTTTTCAAGGGCGCCATTGGGGTTTAGCTGCAAACCCACAGCTGCGCAGCCATGGGGAGGAGGGAATACACTACTGCGGTGCTGGTGTGCGGGTATGTATCAATGATGATGGTTTGCTACAAGGCTGCACGCGTTAAAAGGCTGAGATAGTGGCAGGAACGGGTAGAGAGAGTGAGAGCACCTTCCCAGAAGTTAATGCATGCCGGGCCCTGGGTGATGGCCGTTGTGTAGTTTGGAGCAGTATGGAGGCACACGATTTGGACAACAATTCTCACCCAATTCAGAGTAGTCTGATGAAGGTATACACGCACTTGCTTTGCTCACTTTTACCCAAACGGAAGAAGTCTTGACAAGACCAAGATGATCCAACTTGCTGATCGTCCATCGGATCAGAATCACCGCCGTCAACCGCCTAAAGCCCATCATCCATCGGTGGCGCCACCGAAAAACCTCCCCGTTCCACCCCCTATTCTCATAACTTTTGGCTGCGCAAGGCGGCTTTTCCTTCACCTGTGCCATAAAACCGGCGCCCCGCCCACGAATCCGCCCTCTTTGTCTTGGGAACGTACGCAAGATGGTGTCCGCAGGCATCGCCGTCGGTTTGAACAAGGGTCACCTGGTGACCAAGCGGGAGAAGACCGCTCGGCCGGCTGCACGCAAGGGGGTGAGGCAAAACACGCTGCCAGAACAGACAACACGGTCCAGATGTGCAGCGTTACCGTCCCATATGCTTTGCAAGGCCCTCCATCGTCGACGTAGCAGTGGGATTTGGTTGCGAGGAGTGGGTGGTGTGTAGCCTAGCATCGTTTTCTGGGGAGATGGGCAGGGGGAGGCCATCACTACAGCTTTTTTCACAGGATTGGTTAAACTGGGACACTTGACAGCACAGCGTTTTGGGCCTTTTGGGCTGTTGATTGGGTGTAGTTCTGTTCCGTCTGTTGGTGGTCAGCTGGAAAAGAGGCCAGTTGTGGGTCTTTGGTGATTGGCTGTTTTTCTATCAGTGCTGGTGTGGCCTCTCACTGCCTGAACTGGTCCCTATTCTCGTGTTGACCATATAGTGCTGGTGTGTTTTCAGCGGTGTCATGTAGACACTGTAACTGTGAACCACACGGAGTTATCTAGGGGTACCTGGTTACCAGGAGTGTGATGTCTACAGTGATGGGGGCGCCTCAAAACGCTTTCAGGGGGTGAAAGCGTTCCAATAGACACTGGCAGCATCGTTGCTCCATCAATCGGGTTTACCTTGCGTGGTTAAAGCACTATTTGTACCATCAGGGTACTGTGTATGGAGGATCTCTGCTTTTTGCGGTCATGCACCAGTATGCATAATACACCGAGGTGTCACGTTTGGTACACTTGGTGCATACATCATTTTGCTGGACTTTCCACCACTTCGTATGCATAACCTATACCGACTTCACCCCAGCCTTGCAACCCCCAAACCCATCATCCCCCCAGCTCTCAACCCACCAACTCTCGCCCCAACCACCTACCACCACTGCCGCTGACCACCCACCCCTCTCCACACACAGAGGCTCTCCAAGCGCGTGAAGGTGGTTCGCGACATCGTGCGCGAGGTCGCCGGGTACGCGCCTTATGAGAAGCGCGTGATGGAGCTGCTCAAGGTGGGCAAGGACAAGCGCGCGCTCAAGCTCTGCAAGAAGAAGGTGAGCAAAACCTGGACTCATAACCTTAGAATCTGGAAGGGGAAGGTGGGGGGATTCTAAATTTAGAGGTGTGCAAGTATGGTAGCTGTGTGAGGGATAGTGGGAAACCCTTTTGTCCCTATGAGAAGCGCGTGATGGGGTTGCTCAAGGTTGGCAAGGACAAGCGCGCGCTTAAGCTCTGCAAGAAGAAGGCGAGCAAAACCCTGGAATTCCAAGTCAGTAGGTCGTGGACGGACTGTGGGAGACCGTATTGTGAAGGTGTGCAAGCATGGTAGGGGTGTGTTGGGATGGTGGAAACCCTACACCTATTGAGAAGGGTGTGGTGGAGCTGCTTAGGATAGGCTAGGTCGCGCTTTCGGGCTCTGCGAGTTACAGGGAGGGAACCAGCTGGTTTGTAGGGGTGTATGCGCTGCAGCAACACAGCTAGACCTGCTGTTTGACCAGTAGCCAGGGCAGGCACCAGGTCTGCACCCTAAACCCTAAACCCTAAAATTATACCAGCTGTGCGCCAGCCATTTCAAAGCAGCTAGGTCATGCAAATAGCCAGGGCTACCCAGCATTGTACAGGAAAGAGGTGCAGTGTAGCTTCAAAGCAGAGCACTTGGCAAGTATGGCGTGGGTGGTACCGGTTTGGTGCGTGGCTTTGCAACCTTTCTGCGCCTGGCTAGCACCCTCTTGTTCAAAGAGGGTTGAGGGGACGCAGAGCCAGCAGTGGGGCTGTATGGTAGGCACTGGGGACCAAGTTGAGTGGGGTTTGCGGTGTATACCAGTCCACGTATTCAGCGACCGGCATCTAGCATCGATAGGCTCTTGTGCGGCGGTGCGAATGCATGTGGTGCATTTTGCGTCGCGTGGTTGGTTTCGGTGGGATAGTGCTCCGCCTTGAGGCTGTGTGGCGGGTGAAAGGGCAGCGCCAGGAAGGGGTGCGCTGCTGGGCCAAGGATCCCTGCACTTCCGTGACACTTGACTCTAAACCCTAAACAAGGCCCTATAGTTAGCCAGTCAAATAGATGCATTGCAGCTGGACGTTGCCCGGGTTTATTGAAGCAAGCTCCGCCACGTGCATTAAAACCCTTGACCCTAACTGGCGGTGCGTGCCTACCTGCGCCATTTACCCCTTCCCTTGTTCCTGACCATACCCTCACCCCCCCTGCAGCTTGGCACCCACAAGCGCGGCAAGGCCAAGCGCGAGGAGATGGCCGGCGCCCTCCGGAAGCAAACCGCAAAGAAGTAAACGGGGAGGGAGGAGCCCTAGCTAGGGTCTGCGCCCGCGCCTCCGGGAATCACCTGGGGCGTGCGGGCGTGGAAGGGGAGGGAGGGGGTTGGTAATAGCACTTGGAGAAGGGAAAGGGGAGGAGCATTAGACGATCGCCCGCTGGGCGCCCTTAGTCGCCTGCCACTGGGATTGGATCTGGATTTCGCCAGTAGGTTTTAGGGTTTTTTTTGGGTGGGCGCCTGCGTGCCCATGCCTGGTACACCACCTGCTTCTGCACCCTCCCGGGACCGCCTGCCTGCCGGGGAATCCCCGAATTTTCTGGTGGGTCGGCGGCCCGAGATGCGTTTTACGGTCCCGCCACGGGCAAGTGAGGCCTTGGGCGAGCGCACGCACCCGGTGTTGGTGTGCGCCCGCGCAATGTACATGCCCTTCGAGTTACGCACGCCACTGCTGCGGGGGGGCAGAAGGTACAGCCCTGGTGCACTGCCCTGTGTGTGGCTCCATATGTTGTGTATAGCTGGTACAGTGGGGCACAGACAGATGCGGGCGTGTGGCTGCCCCAGCCCCGCTCTCCGCGTGTAATGACCAACCCGATGCAAGGCTTTTGTGACAAAATGTGTGACACACCAGGGCTTTGCTGCGCACAGGCCAAAGGCTGTTGTATGGGCTCGTGTTATCAGCTGAACGTTGCCAACCAGGAGTACTGCCAGACTGAGTGGCACATACCAACCGTGCAGGAGTGGCTCAGCTGGTGGTGCCCACTCTCCTTTTGGGCGAGTTGGCAAGCAAACCAAACGTTTGGCAATGCATTGCAGGTTGCTGTCAATGAATACGGTACGCAATGCACTCGCAAAAAATGCACCTGCGGCAGATCGGAGCTCAAGGAAGAAATCATGTATGCCGCCCAATTCTGCCCTCCAACAGAAATAGGTTGCCACATCCAATGAGGCTCACAGCCATGAACAGCAGTGCGCTACCCTTTTAGGGTTGACACGGCAATTGCAACAGGGGATTATACGCTGAATGTTAGCGAGGGAGCCTGCTCCAGGCAATACCCACAAAGCAAGCCTAGGCGTGTACGTCCATAGTACGTTATTTCACCCCGTACGACTGTTTTTCAAGTCTGGTGTAATGCTAGCCCGGGGGAATAGTTTCGTGCTGGCGTCCTCATGCATGCATGTCCAAAAAAGAGTTTGGTTATAGGCACAATTGTTTTAAAACGCTTGACGCGCCTTATTATTTGAAATGTTGGCAAGCGCTCTTTAGGTTTACCTCATTACATAGCCGCGCCCAAAACCCTTATTCTCAGTGTTAGCACTACTGGGTAGCACTACTCTTTCAACATAGGAAAAGCGGGGCAAAGATACTCCAGCAAGCAGCAGACACCTGGAGTCGTCGTTGCTCTCCTTTCTCCTGTCCAAAGCGACTCTTATTACTGGCACCAATACACGTCTGGCTTCCATGTTTGGCACATGCATGCATATCCCCGTATCCCATATACCTGCGCCTAGCGTGAATGGGTGGGCCTCTTTACGATGAATAAGTTTAAGGGTTGAGATTTATTGCTTAGCCTGGTTGGAGCAGCATGGGGAAGAAGAAAGGAAAGGCTAAGGGGGTGTCCAAGCCTGGTGGGGGCGGTGGGGGCGGAGGGGGCGGAGGAATTGGGGCAGCGCCGGCACCTGCACCCGCCACTTCAGCAGCAGCAGCAGCCTTCACTCTGCCGGAGCTCCCAGCTTCGCTGGACAAGGTGCGCAGCATTGGACCCATGGGCTGGGCCCTGACATCGCACACCACCGCTTGAACGGGCGCTGACTTGAAGCATTGGGATTAAGGTTTAGGTTTAGGGGACTGGGATGAGGGTTTGAAGCAGTGGGAAAGGCATGGGGAGTATGGGTGGTGTGGGGGCCCTTGGGACACAGGTTGGACCCCTCAGGTGGGTGCCGGGAATGGGTCGCACCAGCGGTGGCTCTAGCTGGGACCTAGAGGCCTCTGGTGCAAGCAGGGCACGCCATGCACTCAAGCGTTATTGCAAGGGCCGCGCTGGGTGTGGGGCGGGAAACCACTGATGAGGGTCTTATTGAGTGCAACCCAGAGCCTCCCAAGGAGGGTTTCACCCAGGTTTTAGGGTTTATTTGAGTACGGCCCAGAGCTTTTCAGGGAGGGTTTCGCCTAAGGCATGCCCTAAGGTCCTCGAGTTGAATTTCCACCTCCACCCCCACACCCACCACCACCACCACCACTGCACCCTCCACACCCACCACCACCACCACTATCACCACCATGACCACCACCACTGCACCCTCCACGTCCACCACCATCCTGCAGCGCCCTCCAGCATTGCGCACCGCCCACCAGCTACTGCCATGGATTTACCCTAGGGTTTTTTATCCGGCAAGCTGACACTGCACGCGTGCTCTGCCTTACCTAAGGGTCTATGGCAGGGCTGCCAGTCGGATGTACTGTAGGGTTTGTTCCTTTGTGCCCACCTCGCCCATTTTTATGCACAATGAAATTCAGAGACCATAGGGTGTATGGTTTAGGGTTTCATGGATAACAGGCTCGTTGTTAGCACACGCCAAGCTTGATCATGTCACAGAAGCAGCAAGCCATTGCATCACCATCTCAGTTTAATAGTATCCCACACCTCTTATACAGTCTAGTTGGGTAGGTAAGTTAGTTACATTAAGTGGCCCCGTAACTACGCGCCTGTGCGTTCCCTTTCTTTCTTTCTTTCTTTCTTTGTACATGCAGTCCAGCAATCTCGCGTAGAGGTGTAGGATTTGAGCACCATATGCGTATTACACACCTCACACATCCACACCTCACATCCCACACCACCACTGCAGCGCCCACCACGTATCTCAAATTCCCCGCACGCGCCAGCCCAGGCTGAGCTGGCAGCCACACTGCTTAGCCTGGCGCACACTTTAACGCACGCACCGACTACGGTTTCGCACAGCTGCCAGTAAACAAAAAAAGTTTTTCATGTGCACTGCATTCCACTGCGTCTCCACATTCAGCAAAACATTGCCGGGTCCACCTAGCCCCTGTTTAAATATGCCCCATTCAACCCAAATTCCCCCTCCAGCAGGTGCCCCTCCAGCAGCAAGCTGAGCTGGCAGGTGCACTGTTTGACCTGGCGCCGCCCTCTGGGGTTTCGGTCAAGCCCTTTACCCTAGCCAAGGACAGAGTTGAGGAGCTGGCAAAAGCGCACCCCCACCTGATGCACCTGTGTACGAAACCCTACCCAGAAACCCTAGTGAAACACTAGTGAAACACCAGGGGAACACCACCAGAAACCCCAGCAAAACCCTACAAGAATGTTGAGTGCAACAGTAGGAAGGTTCCTACCAGGACTATTGCAACTACGGGGTGTGCAGAGTCACTTGCGCTACCATTACAACCCTAAACCCTAAACCCTAATCGACACCCACCCACCAAACTGCAAGGGGACTAGGGGAAATCGTCAAAATGGGGGGGCAAGGCGTGGCAGGGTTTACGGAGGGTTTACTGTGAGTGCTGTGCTCATGCATGCTCACACCCTGCGCATGCATCGATACGCGCTGGGACCACAAAGCGGGTATCAATCCCAGAAACCCTAGTAAAGCCTTACGGGTCAAACCATCCTGACCATTACCATTTGCTATACCATGCCCACAACGAGGGTACCTGGCCAAAAGTCCCCAATTACTACACCCTAAGCCTGAACCCTAGCCCCATCCCTCCCCCTCCTTTCAGGAGCCAAGAGGACACCTTACCCTAGGCCCAAACCCTACCCCCCCCCTCCTTTGCAGGGAATGTGGATGACGGACCCCAGGGGTGGGAGGTGGTGGATGCAGGGGAGGTGGTGGCGCGGCTGGCGGAGCGGCTGGGGGATGGGGAGGGGGGCAGGTGGGGGGTGGGGATTGCTTGGGGTGCTACCTGCTTATGAGGAAACCCTAGGCATAAAGTTGAGGGTTTTCCTGCTCCACTAGCACCACAATCTGCAGGGTTTGGAGTTAGGGTTCAGGGCTTAGGGTTTAAGGTTTCAATGCCAAGAAGAGTGGACGACCTATGGCAGATGAGCACGCCCGTTCAAAAATGTGCGTAGGTTTCCTCTAGGGTTTTCTCCCTTGTGCAGCTCCGGGCCTGCCCCATCTATGGCCGCCCATCACCCTCTGCGCCACAATCACCTTCCATTCCTTCCCAACCTGTGGGCAGTTTCTCTACCACTGCGCCACAACCACCCTACCCTAGGGTTTTCCCTTCGCCCCTTGTCGCAGGGCCCAATGCTGAGACGCAGTCAAAACCAGCCCCAACAAATACCCTAACCGAGGGCTTTCACCCTTTTGTAGGGTGTGGGACTGCCACAAATGCGGGGACGCCTTCCCGAGCTGCGGGCAGTTTGTGTACCACTGCGCCACATCCACCAAGGAGGGGGAGAGGCTTAATAACGGTGCACAAGGGGGGGAAGTTGGGGCGCTGGCGGGGGCCACCCAGCTGAGGGACCCTTTTGAGCTCTGGTGGGGGGGGCTGGCCGAGGGGAGGGAGGGACTGGAAGGGGGGGGGGGGGAGGGGATCTGTGGTGTGCGTGTGGGTGTGGTGGGGTTTTCGACGGAGCCGGATGGGCAATCATTTAATGTTTGGGGGCAAACCTACCCTAGGGTATTCAAGCCAAGGGCACAAACACCCCAAACCCTACACCTCTCACCACGCCCGCCCCCATGCTATGCCCTCATCAGCCCCACATCCTACCCTAAACCCTAGGGTTTCCCTTCCTTGCAGCAACGAGCTCATACCCGACCTGGTGTCCATGTCAGAAGGGCTGTTGCACCACCTCATCGAGCGGCACGTGGAGCACACCCTAGGGTTGCGGGCAAAGGACGACAAGTTGAAGCTCACCCACGAAACCCCTCCTGGGTCCCCCAGTGGGTGGAATGATGCGTCCATGGATGCTTGGAATCCCCCCCACCGCCTTATGGCCCTGGAAGACTACCGGGTGGTGCTGTTGCGGGTGGTGGTGGAGGTGGCGGTGGCGATGAGCGGCACGCACCCAGCGCTGTAAGTTGGAGTGTTTTTAGGGTTTGGAGATGGGGTGGTGTAGGGTGATGTGGTCGTGGCGGTGGAGGTGGAGGGTGCGTGGTGTGTGGGGTGTGGAGTTTTGGGGTCTGAGAGCAGTTTTTTTTGGGGTTTTGGAGTGGTGGTGGAGGCAGGGGTGGCGATGAGCGGCACGCACCCAGCGCTGTGAGTCCCTGGGGTTTTAGGGTTTGACGAGGGAGGGAGTGGGGGGGGGTTGTAGTACGGGTGGGGTTTGTACGAGCTCTACAGTGCAGGGTGGTGAGGTGGGCTTTCGGGGTTTGCTGCTGTGCAAGTGGGTTGAAGGGGCTAGGGTGTGGTGATGGTATTGGTGGAGGTGGCAGTGGTTTGAGCGGCGCGCACCCAGACCATGCCTGCAAAACCCTAAAACCCTAGATTATTACCATGACAACAAACCCTTGCGCAGGTTCCTGCTGCGCGCAAAACCCTAAATCCCTAGATCCCCACCCTGAAAGAAACCCTTGTGCAGGTTCCAGCTGCGCGTAAAACCCTACCTGGATCCCCTATGCAATGGGGATGCGGCCCTCGGCGCGCCCCTGCTGAAAACCCTAGCCGCCCTCCCCATCGCCCAGCTTGCCTCCCTTGCCGAAACTCTCATCAAGGGTTTGGTGGAGTGGCAGGCCAGGATGGTGTGGCACATGACGGGGGGGGCGGTGGGGAAAACCTATTATGAGGCGATGGCTATGTGGATGGCAAAGGGGGCGGCGGGCGAGCTGGCGCCCCTGCACGAGCCAGGTGTGTGGGTGGGGGTGGTGGCGGTGGGGAGGAAGACGGTGGCGGTGGTGGTGGTGGTGGCGGTGGCGGTGGTGTAGGCAGTTAGTTACAAACATGCATTCCAACAATACAGCCAGGTATCAGTCAGTCTTGCACATGCAGCGCTCGCGGCTCTTTCCTGGCACCGTTTGGACAACCCATTGATCCCACGCGAATTGAGGTCCTGCTGGAGAAGGTTGTAGGTTTGCCGGGAACCCTGAGTAGGGTATGCCTGTGCTGCGTTTGCAGTGATCTCTATCAATTTCCTAAACTTGGGAATTTATCATTAAATGTTGTTAAATAGTAACAACCTAAAACCATATCTTGACTTGGCGATGAAGCAAGTAGCAGGAACATTTTTTTTTTTTTTAAATCAAGTTAATAAAAATCAAGTGGTGGCGGACGGCGCTGACTCACCTGCATGGGGATAACGCAGGTGGCTGTCTTGTTGGGGTGTGGGGTGTAGGGTTTGGCGTGCGCACACCCTGTCACCCACCACACTGCCACCCCTTGGTTTCCTCCTTGTCGTCATGATCCCCTTTCCTCCTGCTTCCCACCCCCCCACCACTACCCCTTGCAAGACCCTTTCCCCGCGTGGATTACCCCCATTACCTAGAATAGGTCACCACATTTTCCCCCTTGCACCCCCCCAACCCAGAATACGATACTCACGTACCCAACACGCTTCTGGCCGCTCCTAGCCCTATTCTACTCCCCCTGCCACCCCTGTGCAGGTTCCTCCCCTTTCTCCCTTGCGTTGCTCCCCCTCACCCTGCGGGAGGCCCGGTTGGTCAAGGGGGGGGTGTTACAGTGCGTGGGAGGGAAAGAAAAGCTCAGGGCGGCATTTTTAGCCACCCTGTATGGCGAAGGGGCCAGGCCGGAAGGCATGATGAAGGCGCTGGCGTTCGATACCGGTGAGGGGTTAGGATGTAAGATTTAGCCTTTAGGGTTTCGTTTGACCCTGGTGAGGGTGAAGGGCTTGAGCTAGGGTCTATTGGTTGGTCAAATGGTGGAAGGCGCATGGCTGGACAGCAGCTGTCTAGCCACCCTGTATAGCGAAGGGGCCAAGCCTGAAGGGATGATGCAGGCGCTGGGCGTTCGATACCGCTGAGGGTTTGGGGTGTAGGATAATTTTTGACACGGTTTTCCCCTCCCCTCTGCAGGCCTGCAGCTTCGTGTTTCTCCCCCTGATGTCTGGGCGGTGGTGAAGGACATGGGGCACGCGTGTGAGAATGGGGGAGAGAGGATGGAAGCCCTGAAGGGAGTGGCAAAGGAAATAGAGGAGATTAAGGCGGCAGGGTGGGGGCTTAAAACCCTTCAACCTTGACAGCTTAACCCTACAACCTTCAAAAATGCACCAAAAATATCTTGTTACGCTTCATTCCTCTGCAAACGCCATTTTCCCCTGGACCCAAACCCTCCCCAAAACCCTCCCCAAAACCCTCCCCAAAACCCTACCCAACGCACTAAACCTCAAACCCTAACCTGCCCCAGCCACACATGTCCCTTCTCGACGCAGTGGCGTCGAGTCCTGCTGCCACTGCAATCCCATTGGGCAACACCCCCATGCACTGCATGGTTCCCCCCCTCCTCGCAATAGCATTGACGCTCTAACCAAAACCCTACCAAATATTATATATATATAATACAAACGTACCGGCAGCAAAGCCAGATCAGCAATCAGCCATGCACAAGCTTGCGCCACTCAATCCTATCCTGACATTGCTTGTAACATTTTTGTATGTTTCTTGCCTGCAGGTCCTTAGTCCTTACTAGTCCTTAGCAGCCCAACCCTACCAAAGGCACTGTTCAAACCACAAAACCCCGCCTGAATAACAGGTTGTCCCCTCCCCGCAGTGGCGTCGAGTCCTACTATCGCGGCAATCAATTGCGCGCCTCCCTTGCCAACACCCGCATGCAGCGCCTGGTTGCTGCCTCTGTGCACGAGCTGGCGGAGCTGATGGGGGGGGTGGAGGGTTGCTACCAACAGGTGAGGGAGGGTTGGAGGGAGCGAGAAACGGTCGACTCTACCACCCTGAATTCACTGTGTTTCTTGCATTTATTGCCCTAAAATTACGTAAATTGCCCTAGACTTGCACCCTAAGATACAGCGCCCTGTTGCTGCCTCTGTGCACGAGCTGGCGGAGCTGATGGGGGGGGGGGGAGGGGTGCTACCAACAGGGGGGTGGGTGGGAGGGAGCGAGAAACCCTCGACTCTACAACCCTGAATTCATGCAGTTTCTTGCATTTATTGCCCTAAAATTACGTGAATTGCCCTAGACTTGCACCCTAAGAGCATGCAGCGCCTGGTTGCTGCCTCTGTGCATGAGCTGGCTGAGCTGATGGGGGGGGTGGAGGGGTGCTACCAACAGGTGGGTGGGGGTGGGGGTGGGGGTTGGGTTGGGTGGGGATGAGAAACCCCGGGGCACAAAACTCTGAAGTCATTTTGTTTGCTTGTATGCATCGCCCTAAAGCTACGCCCAAAACACTAGACTTGCGCCCTAAGAGCATGCAGCGCCTGTTTGTGGCCTCGGTGCATGAGCTGGCTGAGCTGATGGAGGCGGGTGGAGGGGTGCTACCAATAGGTGGGGATGGTGTGGGGTGGGTGGGGGTGAGAAACCGAAGTACAAGATTCTGATGTCAGGAGAGTCGTTGGAGTTGTAAAGCACGGCGCTGCTCTGAAGCTACGGCCTAACCTTTGTACCCTTACAGCATACAGCATGGTTGCGGTCTCAGTGCGTGAGTTGATAGGGGGAGGGGGAGACCTGGCAGGATGACTTGACACAGGCACACCAAATGAACCCTAAAACCCTAAACCCTAAACACCCCGAATCTGAAACCCTAATTCCCTGGAACTTACCCTTTTTGCAGCCAGAGGACGATGGCGATGACGAGGCGCCTGCACTTGGGGAGGAGGGAGAGACCTGGCAGGATGACCTGACAGAGGCACAGCAGATCACCTTCCCCCCCCTGCGCCCCCACAACTGGTCCTTTTCCACCCTGGCCAGTGACCCCTTTATAGAACACGAGGGGGAGGGTGGAGGGGAGGGCGACCTTGCAACCCCCTTGGAGGTTTCCGGCCTCATCATCGAAGAGGTACGGATCCGATCACAAATGATCACGTGCGATTGTACCATAATTGCTATGTGCTCACAATTTCAATTCTGATTCCTCCATCATTCTATTCTGATTGCTCCATCATTGCTTATCATCACATTTCCAATTTTAAATTTATAAAACCAATTGCAATTACAAGACCATTGGCAGGATGTCACCACATCTGATCGTACCATCATCACTCCTGATTACTGTTGATTACTGCCAATCATTGCAGTTTTTAGTGCAGTGGTGCTGACAACCCTTTTATATGGGGCTGACAGCTGGGCTATTAGGCAGCCTCAACTTGCTAG